>JAOXYA010145447.1:0-10025 GCA_028565675.1 Sorex palustris | reverse complement strand
AGACTTTCAGATACCCCAAAATTGCTGCTGTGCCTTTGGCCAGACCCCAACAACTTGGGACAAAGTTTACCAAGAAAGTAAATGACCAAAAATTCGGTATGTGGGAGACACACCTACAAACAAATTCTGGCTCAGCTCTATAGTTGGAGGCAAGGCCTCTCTGGTTCCTTATTGAACTGCTTAATGGCCATGATTCCAGAGTCTCAGAGACAAATCTCAGAACCCAGAGGCTTTTGGCAGAGATGTGTCCGGTACCTGCAGTGGTTTACTGGTGCCGGACCACCCCAGGGGGGAAAGGGTGCTGTCCCTCTTCCTGCTCCCCCTTGGCAGCTCAGTGTCTGCCTTTCTCCAGAGGCCATTGGACAGTCAGGTTTGGGCCCACATTGACGAGACACATGGGGACTCACGGGATGGGGGTGGAGCTGGCCCTTTCCTACCCAAAGCAGTGAGACCCCCGAGTCGCTGCCCAAAAATGGCCTCTCTGGCTCCTGATTAAGCTACTTAACAGCCATATTCCCAGAGACTCAGAAACAAATCTCGGAACCCAGTGGCTTTTGGCAGAAATGCATCCGGTCTCTAGAGTAAGTTACCGGCTCCAGGCCACCCCAGGGGGGAAAGGGTGCTGTCCCTCTTCCTGCTCCCCCTTGGCAGCTCAGTGGCTGCCATCCTCCAGAGGCCATTGGACAGTCATGTTTGGGCCCACAGTGACGAGACACGCGGGACCTCACAGGGTGGGGTGGAGCCGGTCCTTTTCTTCTCACCCCAATGAGACCCTGAGTCGCTGCTCATGAACGGCCTCTTTGACTTCTGATCAAGCTGCTTAATAGTCATGATCCCAGAGACTCAAAAACAAATCTCAAAACCCAGTGGCTTTTGGCAGAAATGTGTCCGGACCCCGCAGTAGGTTACTGTCTTTGGGCCACCCCAGGGGGAAAAGGGTACTGTCCCTCCACCTACTCCTTCTTGGCAGCTCAGTGGCCACCATCCACCAGAAGCCATTGGACAGTCAGGTTTGGGCCCACAATGATGAAAAATGTGGGGCCTACGGGATGGGTGTCAAGCTGGCCCTTTCCTTCCCACACCAATGAGACCCTGAGTCGCTGCCCATGAACGGCCTCCCTGGCTCCTGATCTAGCTGCTTATTGGCCATGATCCAAAAGACTCAGGAACAAATCTCAGAAGCAAGCAGGTTTTGGCAGAAATCCCTCCAGATTTAATTGTTAAAATTTTGGAATTTCAAAATCATGCAGCCACTACTGTGGCCACACAACATCATATGTTATTCATAACCAGAAATAGAAAACAAATTGTCTACTGTTGCCTTTTTGGCAGATCTGAGTTTTGGGGTAAAATATTAAATAATAATGGTAGGTCTGATGTCAAAATATTCAATGTAATCAAAGTAGAGAGACAGTAATAGGAAGTCATCTTCCCCACTGGTAGATGGAGGGTTTGGGATGGGGGCATACTGGGGTTTTTGATGGTGGAAAATGGGCACTGGTGAAGGGATGCGTGTTTCATTGTAATGACTGAGACTTAAACCCTAAAGCTTTGTAACTGCTCTCAGAGTGATTCAATAAATAAAATTATAAAAAAGAAAAAAAAGTAAGGTGGATTTCATGCTCATTTCAATCAGCCTAATCAATGGCTGAATAAATAGTAATACTTCTACATTTAAAAAAAATATATGCACATACATGTGCTCATTTGTCATCTCTTCAGAGATGCAATATACCAAGCAGCTTCTACAAATATAACTCAGAATTTTGAGTCAATGCATTTTACATTACAATATAAAGCAAATAGTATCCTATGTTTTGCCAAAATAGACGTTGCACATCTAACAGAGCAAAACATGAGAAAGTTGTAGATGATCTAGAGGAATGTTTTGGAAGAGGACTGTTGTTTGAGTCCAGAAGGACTCATTAGATTTGACTAATACCAGATCCAGATGCACATTTTTTTAAATTTATTTATTGAATCACTGTGAGAACAGTTACAAAGCTTTCATGTTTGCATCTCAGTCATAGAATGATCAAACACCCATCCCTTCAACAATGCGTATTTTACGCCACCAAAACCCCAGTTCACCCCCGTCCCACCCCTCCCCCTAGCTGTGTGGCAGATAATTTCCACATTACTCTCTCTCTACTTTGTTTACATTCAATATTTTGACACCAGTCTCACCATTATTATTTGGAATTTTCCCCCAACCCTCAAACCTGCTGAAAAGAGCCGCTCAGTTCAGAGATTCATTTGTCTATCTCTGGGATCGTGACTGTTATTGAGCTTAATAAGTAGCGGGGGGGGGATTTGTGGGCAGCATCTCAGGGTCTTATTGGGGTGGGGGAGGAGAAGGACCGACTCCTCCCCAACCCAGTGAGGCCCAGCGTGTGTCATCACTATTGGCCCTTATGTGGATTTTCCAATGAGCTCTGGAAGATGGTGGCTGCTGGGCTTCCTGGGGAATAGGTGGATGTATGACAACTTTTCCCATCTTGGGTGGCCCAGCTAAGGTGGCCTAATGCAAAGTCTGGAGGCATTTCTTCCAAGAGCCACTTGGTTCATTTGTGTGTCTTGAGTATCATGACCATTACAGAGCTTAATAAGAAATCATCCAGATGCACTTTATAAGGGAGAAAATAGTTCCCTGGATCACAAAGTTCAGCTTAAGTCATTGGTCAAGAGCAGTCTTCAAAATATTTGGAGAATTTGAATGGATTTTAAGTCCATATTCTAGTAAACATGGCATATTCATTTTTCTTTTAACTATATATATCAGTTTGAGGCAAAGAAGATCTCTAAGAACCATTAGTTATTAAACTGAGTTATTATATTATTTCTAAAACAAGTATAAAAATATTACAAAGTCCACCACTTGTCACTAGGGGTTAGAGAACTTTTGATCTTTTTTTTTTCTTTTTTTCCCCCAGAAAGCAATTGTTTCCACTAGATATCTGTAACTAAAAATTTCTTTGTACTGCTAATTGTGGATTAATCTAAGAGGGGTAAAATTTTGTTGTTTAAAAGTTAAATATTTATGGGATTGTATTTGTCTATATGGTTATATAGTCTGCTATTTTCAAAAAGATTTCTGAATACTATCCTGATCAGATCCTTAAAGATATGTCTTTCACAAGTATTTGTTCATAAATACAGACTGCATTCTGTCAGATGCTTTGAGCATCATGCATCACCATGATGAAAGAACAGCTTATTCTGAGGCATACACTCAGCTTTCATCATCAGTATTCAAATCTCTTGCAAGTTTTTTTCTAACTTGGATTGTTTATTATAAAGTGACAAAAAGCAAAAACAGTATTGAAAGGTAATTATCAGGGCTGGAGTGATAGCACAGCGGGTAGGGTGTTTGCCTTGCATGCTGCCGACCTGGGTTCAATTCTCAGCATCCCATATGGTCCCCTGAGCACCGCCAGGAGTAATTCCTGAGTGCAGAGCCAGGAGTAAACCCTGTGCATCACTGGGTGTGACCCAAGAAGGAAAAAAAAAAAAACAACAAAGTTCTCTTGGGTTTGGGGAAGATAGTTCAAGGGATAAAGCACACTATTTCCATGTGCGAGGCCCTGAATTTGAAAGCAGGCATCAAAAGCGGCCGTGTGATGATCCCTTAACTTGGCCAGGAAAGGTTCTGGCCCTCAGCCCTAGTGGTACCATTAAAAACCTCATCAATAGGACCAGGGAAATAGTACAGGGGTAAGACACTTCCTTTGCACATGGCTGATCCCAGTTCAATTCCTGGCACCAAATATGGTCTCCCAAGCCCCAAAAGGAGTGATCTCAGAACACAGAGCCAGGAGTGAGCCCTGAGCACATAGCTGATGTGACACAAATACCAGACCCCCATTAAAAACAAAATAAAACAAAATAACAACAACAAAAAAAAACACATTTAAAACAAAACAAACAACAAAAAACACACATTTAAGTTATAGTGGGCCAGGGAGGTGGCTCAGTGGCAGAACAGATACCCTGCTTGTGTAAGGTCCGGAGTTCGGTTACCAGCACTACAACGATACCAAAATTGTCTCAAAGGTAAAACTCTAGGGACACTGACAACAGATGAGCAGTCACTGATGAACAGAGGCAGATAAGGGGCTGGGAGGGTCTACACAGGGGAACATGCTGAGTTTCAGAGCAAAGGAACTGTGCCCATAATGAAAATAATCATTCAGTTTGTTACAGCAGTGCAGATATGACCATAGTATAAAAGTTTATTAAAATTCTCCGAATAATATACAAACAGTGGTGAATTTTCTTCCTGTTAGAGCTCAAAAGGCCTGCCTAGAGGGGGAAATGTTCTAGCACTGTTATTTCCCACGTGGCTCCCCACACGGTGCTCTGCACAGTCTAAGCCCACCCTGTTTTCATCTCTCCCCTTTGCAACAAGCCCTCACCCAGACAACCGCGCAGCATCTCCCCACCTCCACATGCGCTCCACAAGCAAGTCCCATGAGTCCCACTTTCAAAACTTGTATCGAATGTCACCTCTGAGTCTGACATGGCCCTGGTGGCTGAAAGCCACTCTCTCTCCTGGTCTCCTGCCTACCCTCCAGCCTCCCAACCCGTGTGGCACTCCCGGTCAAAAGGCCTCTAGCAAAGCATCTACCTAGGCCTGAAGGAACAGAGCTGGGGCGGAGCACACCAGCCTTGCAAGCACACGCTCACGGGCTCAGATCCCACATGTCGAGTATGATAACCGGCAGCTCTGCTGTCTGGGATCGCTGGCACCTCAAGGCGACAGCAGCAAAAGCAGGGTGGCTCCCAACAAGCACAGGGACGAACGCAGTGTACCATGTGTGAGCACCGGAGCCAGGGAGGACCACCTCGGGGGGGAGACTCTGTGCGACCAGCAGTGTCTCCGGAGGAGCACCATGACCACAACCCATGCACCAGCACCCCAACCCAAGGAGCCACTCAGTACTGCGACTGAGCGTGCAAGCCCGGGTATGTGTGCAGTTCTCCTGCTGGCACAAGTACTATCCCAACATCAACAAGGGGAAAGGAGGTGGAGGAGAAACATTTCTAATACAAACAAACTGGATGAGGACATGTACTACAGGAAAAGGAGGGTTGCTGAGACCACCCTTGGCCCCAGTGCTTAGAGAGGAGAAAGACAAAGAAGGAAGGAAATGAGGGGGGAGGAAGAAGAGAAGGGGAAGTAATGAGTGAACAGGCATCAGGGCTTCGGCTATAGAGGTGATATGGGTGAGTGGTGTAGCCAGGTATCCAAAGCCCAGACTCAACCACATGGAAAGCAGCACAAGACCTAAGCTGCAACTACTGAAACTCTGCAATGTGCCAAGTTGACAGGTAGGGGTGGGGAGGGAATATGTGAGCACTGGAGGAGGGAAGTTGACACTGGTGGAGGGACTGCTGTTGAAATATTATATGCCCAAATGTAACTATCAGTTGCTTTGTAAATCACAGTTCTTCAGTTTAAAAGAAAAAAAGAAGAAAAAAGCTAACACATAACATTTAATCTGAAAGCCCTCCATTGAGCCTGTTCTTTTTCTGTCTAGATGATAATCCATAAGTCTTGTCAATGATTCCTTCTTAAAAGGGGTAAACTTTCTGGGCTGGAGAGCTGTTACAGCAGGTAGGGCTCTTGCTTTGCCAATGCAGGCTCAGGTTCTGTTCCGAGCACTATATATAGTCCCCAGCACCATTGAGTGATCCCTGAGCAGAGCCAGGAGTAAGCCCTGGGCACTGCCAGGTGAGGTCTAATTTCCCCCAGCACCCACAAGACTTTCTATCTATGAGAAATTTTCTTTTTATTATTATTTTTTTAATTTCTTGCTTTTGGGGTCACACCTGGCAATGCACAGGGGTGGCTCCTGGCTCTGCACTTAGGAATCACTCCTGGCAGTGCTCAGGGGACCATATGGAATGCTGGGAATGGAATCAAACTCAGGCTGGCCATGTGCAAGGCAAACGCTGTCCCCACTGTGCTATCGCTCCAGTCCCTATATGAGAAATTTTCATTCAGGGTTTATTCAATTACCGACTTGGTACTTCTTGAGCACCCACCAAGTAAACTGGTGGCATGGCCCCCATGCTTCCAGCACCAGCTAGGAGCCTGGCTGGGGCATGGAACATACACTCGGGCAGCCCAGGGGCCCGGGCCCACTACCAGCCTGTCCACTCTGCTCCCGCTCTTCTCCTTCCAGCCTTTTCTCCTTCCTTAACAGAAGTTTTAATGTGTCACAAGGTGTAAGTTTTGTCTTTTCTCTTTTCGAATATCTGCATGTTCATGTAACTTTCACTACTGACAGTGTGTATTTATTTTTCTTAAAAAATTAGTTAAAATAAAAAAAAAGACAAAACAACAAAAGCTTCCGTGGCTTCCAAAAATCACAGAAAACGATATGAACTACGGGAGCCTTTGAGATCCCACACGCCCCATTTCCTGCTCCATCTGAGCTAACCCCTCACACTCTCCGTCTCACCGCTGGCCACTCCAGTCCCACTGGCCTCCCTGCCCTTCCTCCAACAGACCCAGCCTGTGCATGGGATTCTTTGTTTTTTTGACATGTACAGCCAAGGTTTTGCCAAGAAAGACAAGAACATTAAGAGGAACCAGCAAGGCAGAGAAGCTGAGATATGTGTCTGTAACCAAGGCAGAGCCGAGGGCTGCTGCCAACAGTCAGTAATGAGAGGAAGGGCTGAGGGGAGACAGCCTGGTCACGCCTGCTTCTCTAAAATAAGTGCTAGCAAATTCCCTGGCAGCTGAGCAGGGTTCAGTATGATCCAAGGGGGTCACGGCCACTGGGAGCCGGATGCACGGGACAGACTTGGGAGATGCAGGGGATGAGAGAGAAGCCACAGAGATGCGAGGCATGTGACCCCCAGCAAGACTCTCAAACCAGCAAATCCCAAATATCCTCCTCTCAAGGGCAGTGTGATCTAATTGCTGTCCTGCTGACATTACAGAGTGTGACACAAACAAACGTGGGTTATTTATTTATTTATTTTTGCTATTTGGGGGGGGGGGGTCACACCTGTCGATCCTCAGGGGTTACTCCTGGCTCTGCACTCAGGAATCACTCCTGGCGGTGCTCAGGGGACCATATGGGATGCTGGGAATCGAACCCGGGTCGGCCGCATGCAAGGCAAATGCCTGACCCACTATGCTATCGCTCCAGCCCTGTAAATGTGGGGTTTTTTTTTTAACCACCAGCTTCAGAGTTTGCCTCATTTGCTTCCCTGTGAGATGAAGCTTCCTCCTGTCCTATCTCCGTGAGCAGCTTCACGGCTCCTCTCTCAAACCTTCCAGCTCTCCCTTCCATCACAGGTCCTTCCTCGCACACAGGCAGACACGGGTGTTGGCTCCATGGACTCCCGCTTCTCTCCTGACCCTTCCATGTCCTTCCTTCCCCAGCGCTTCACCTCAGTGAGGACAATTACACTGACATTGCCAACTACATTCAGGCTTCTCTCCCAGTGCACACCAGAAGCCGGCACCTAGTTCATCTGAGTAGAACTAGGAGCTCCTAAGTCTCCCCCAAGTTTCTCAATAGCTCTGCAATTTTTACCAGAGGAAGCATCCTTCACAGACCCTTCATTAGACTCTAAGGCCCTATTCGGCACTTCATCCAACCATTATTTTTTTTAAATTGGGGTTGTGAGGTGTGGGGGAAATGCTGGGTGGGGGGGTCCGGGGGGAGTATGGACCATACCCTGCAACACTCAGGGGATGCTCCGTGGCTCAGGAGTGGCCTCTGGTGGTATGGCTCAGGAGACTATATGCAGCGTTGGGGGTTAAACCAGGGTTCCAGCTGTGTCAGACACATGGGAAGCAAGTTAAGCACCCGACTTCCTATAGTATCTTCCTAGCTCTCCTCTCTCCTTCTTTTAGTAGCAGCCACGACAGACACACCACACCAAGTATTAGCCCACAAACAGCCCTGAGAGCTGTCTCTGTCCCCTCTGCACTGATGCTGTTCTATGCACCTGCAACACTCCTCTCCACCTACTTAGACACTCCAAGTCCTTTAAGTTTCGGAAGCTTTCTCTGACCTCATGGTGCCGACTGCAAACTGATGTGTCTTCTTTACTTTCTCTAAATTCAATGTCATGCTCTAAGCATGTCAACATGAAGATGTGTTCTTACCGGCACTGGTCTTACTTTATTTCCATAGTGGATTGTACATTCACCCTCATCCTAAATCAGAAGGAGATTGAGACAGTTTCCTTCAAGCCCACAAGACATTTTAATGGAGCCTCTGCATGGTGACACTCAATCCCTCCCAGTCAATCTTCCACAAATCTCTCCTGCTCAAAGTCTGATGTGCTAAGAAAAATGTCTAAGGGCAGCATCTACTCAGAAAGACCACTTTCTATCAATTAGCAACCGATGGCATCAGAGAAAAGATGGCAAGCACTACACTTACGACACACAGAACCAGGGGAAATCTCTCGCATATTTGTGATTATTTTTCAAACACTAATTCTGATTTAATTCAACAACTCATTTGCTGTTTATTAAAATGGTCATGATAACAAATCATGTCCCAAAGAATCAGACATAAGCAGCACAGGTCAGGGACTTCTTATGACCACCGAGTCATTCTTTGACTCAACTCCGCAAAGGTACACAGCCCTGCGACAGAAGCTCTAGGAAGATTTCCCAGAAATAAGGCCAAACGTGCACCTCAGCTTCAATCATGCAGGAAGGAAGTCGCCATCACGTAAGATATCCAGCAAAGAGCTGAAACACCTCTGGGGGATTTCAAGCTTTGTCTACTTGTGACAGAGACAATACCCAGACAGAGCAGACACATGAAAGCACCGGAGGGTCCGGACTTCTCAGAATTCACAGCAGGTGGCCCACCGATGGCAAGCCAGCCTCACAGTCCCATAACTGGCAATAATAACCATGAGAAGATGGTTAGTAATCCAATCATTAACAATAGAGTGTTAGCATCATACTGAGGCATGTCACATCTCATAAAATTCCCCTTTGTAAAAAAAATATGATTCAATGATTTTTAGTATATTCCAAGTAGAGCAATCATCACTCACCACTGTCTAATCTCAGAACATTGTCGTCACCCCAAAGCGAAACCTCATATCCCAGAAGGACCAATCCCCACCTGCTCCGTTCCTGGCAACCCATTCCTTATCATTCTCTGCTAAAATACTGCAGTGAAACAAAGATCACAAAAGTGACCATTTTAAGTGGCAGTGAGCGTATTCACCCTGCACGGCCAACACCACCATCCAACTCCAGGGCTTTTTTCAGTTGAAAATCTGCCACCCCAGCCCCTGATAACTACTAGGAAGTTTTTGTTTTATAAGATGACTGTGTTATGTTGATGGCTGGCCACCAAGATAGTTCTGGAAGGATGTAAAGGACAATGAACCTCAAGGCTAACAACTCCAACCCAGCAAGTAGACTCTGAAATCCTGACAGAACTGATGGATAATTACCTGTATAGTCATCAAAGTTGACTCTTCCTCTCATTGTGTTCACAACCGACTCTGGCTGCTCAAAAATCTCCTTCTGCATAAATGAGCTGAAGTTACCTAAACAGAATGAAAAGATATAAAAATAATGATTTAGATGATTCAAACATACATTAATAAGAATCCCAAGAAAAAGAAATTTGTTCATAACTCAACACCTATCTCCTTTAATATGATCTTAATAAACTAAGAAGCTTCTGCACCTCAAAAGAAACAGTGACCAAAATACAGAGAGAGCCCACGGAATGGGAAAGAATATTTACCCAATCCTCATCAGGTAAAGGGTTAATATCCATGATATAAAAGACATTCGTAGAACGGTGCCAAGAAAATCCTCCAACCCCATCAAAAAATGGGGAGTAGAAATACAGAAGCTCCCTCAAAAAGGAAATAAAAATGGCCAAAAGGTACATGAAAAAATGCTCTACATCATCTGCACTTGTTTGTTCATTGCAGCACTCCTTACAATAGCCAGAATCTGGAAAAAACCTGAGTGCCCGAGAACAGATGACTGGTTAAAGAAACTTTGGTACATTTAC
>JAOXYA010145439.1:0-10025 GCA_028565675.1 Sorex palustris | reverse complement strand
GGAATCGAACTCGGGTTGGCCATGTTGGCTGCGTGCAAGGCAAACGCCCTACCGCTGTGCTATCGCAGCCGGCCACTTTTTAAATGCACACAAAATCTCAAACTCTCTCTCTCTCTCTGGGCTAGAGCGATAGCACAGCAGATAGGGCATTTGTCTTGCATGTGGCCGATCTGGGTTCGATTCCCAGCATCCCATATGGTCCCCTGAGCTATAGTTACTGAATGCAGAGTCAGGAATAACCCCTGTGCATCACTGGGTATAACCCGAAAAGCAAAAAAAAAAAAAAAAAAAAACAAAGCTGACTTTCTTCATAATAGCTGATTATACTTCTCTCAGGACTGGAGCGATAGCACAGTGGTAGGGCGTTGGCCTTGCACGCAGCCAGCCCAGCTGAGCCGGGTTCGATTCCTTCGCCCCTCTCGGAGAGCCTGGCAAGCTATTGAGAGTATCTCACCTGCATGGCAGAGCTACCCGTGATGTATTCAATATGCCAAACACAGTAACAAGTCTCAAAAAAAAATAGAGACATTACTGGGCCCGCTCGAGCAAATCAATGAACAACTGGAGGATAGTGTTTGTTTCTTTATACTTCTCTCATTTGAGATGCTAAGATATTAAAATCCAATGTAGAGATACTCTTTTCTTTCTTCTTTCAAAACACAAAATATTTGTATTAAGGCACCACACTCTACAAAGTTACTTAGAGCTGAGGTTCAGGCATATAGTGTTCTAGCACCAATCTCACCATTGGTGTCAACTTCCCTCCACCAGTGTCCCCAGATCCCGGCTCCCAGCCAGCCAGGCTCTCTCCGTGGCAGATACATTTTTAAGTTTGGTTGTTATTTGGACCTCATGCCTTCAGTGCCCTTGCAGGGCACTGCGGCTTGTAGAGCTGTTCCGCCCCTCTGTACCGCTGCTGCACTGGAGGTCCTTGACCCCTGTCCCCATGACTTCCCATTGCCTCTTATTTGCATCCTCAATTTCTTTTCTTTCTTTTCCTTCTTCCTACACTCTGGGCTCAGGGGTGACCTAGGTTTCCCCTCTATAGTACCATGCAGTCTATCATCTAGTTATTCTATACACCACAGATAAGTAAGATCATCCTGTGTTTCTCGTATTATTATTATTATTATTATTATTATTATTATTATTATTATTTTCAGTAAAGCTAGTTAATTCTGGAAATAATGGGAGGGAAGGAGAGACATAGATCAAGATACATGTTTTAAAGAGACTCGTTGGGCTGGAGCGATAGCACAGCCAATTGGGCATTTGCCTTGCACACAGCCAACCTGGGTTCAATTCCCAGCATCCCATATGGTCCGCAGAGCACCGCCAGGAGTGATTCCTGAGTGCAGAGCCAGGAGTAACCCCTGAGCATTGCTGGGTGTGACCCAAAAAAGCAAAGATAAATTAAATTAAAGAGAACACAGGCTTCCCCGGAGTGGAAAGAACCAGGGACACATCCCAAGCAGGAATGTGTGGGGCATTTTCCCAGAATGGGGAAATGTACCCGCCCGTATGAAAGTCCACATCTCAAGAGAGGAAATGTGGGTAAATGCCCCTGTTCTTCTTCTGACTTACTTAACTTCATGCAATGTCCTCCAGTTCCAGCCAAGTTCCCCCGAATTGTACAATCTCAGTTCCTTGCAGCTGTCTTGTCGATGGTCCTTTGAAGAGGCCTCCAGGGATGTTCTATGGACCTGGCTTTGGTGGAGGAGGGAGGGGACCATGTTCTAGCACTGGAGTGTCCCAGACTCAGGATGAGGCATCCGAGTTGTAGACTCTGGGCTCTCCCTCTCAACACTGGCCTCTTCTATCAGGGGTTCCCTTTCCCTTGATAGTCTCTTACCCAACTTTCCCACCTCTGCTACAAAAAATGTCTTTGGTCCAAAGGACACAATTCCTGTGGCTGGAGCGATAGCGTAGAGGGTAGGGTATTTGCCTTGCATGCGGCCAATCCGAGTACGATTCCCAGCATTCCATATGGTCCTCTGAGCACCACCAAGAGTAATTCCTGAGTGCAGAGCCAGGAGTAACCCCTGTGCATCGCTGGGTGTGACCCAAAAAAAGCAAAAGCAAAACAAAACAAAAAACAAAAACAAAACAATGGACAAAATTTCTGGGCAACAGCAGATCATGAACTACCTGGGCTCCTGTTCTGCCATTGCCACCAGCTAGATTTTAATACGGACCAAAGGAAGAGGTTGAGATAATACTTTCCACCTTCTGTACCTAATTCTGGGAAGGGCTGATGGTGACATCTTTTATTAGATCTTTCAAAGGAGGCTCAACCCCCTTCATTGGCCTCAGTGACTTCTCATAATCTTTCCCTGTGAAACTGCCTGTGAAGGCCCCTTCTCATGAAGGATTGGTGGCTGCGTCATAGCTCACGGGTGGAGGGAGGTTGCTGAAAGAACACTTCCGACAGGAAGCCGCACTTCCTGCAGAGAATGAACCTCATTCACTCACATGGGGTGCGTCAAGCAGATTTGTGGGAGGGACTTGACTGAAGTAGACCCGGGAGGCGACCTGAGTGACAAAGAGGAAGTAGGGCAGTGGGCATTTCACCCAAAGTCTTTGAGCTGTGAGAAAGCAGACACTGACCTGGGGGTGGTTGCAGGGCTTGTGGGGGGGGGGCCTCCCTTGACTTTCCCTAAATTTAAATTAGAGGCAATGCTCATGGCAGAGAGGAGAGATGCTCCCCTGGGCCTTGTCCCCTGGGAATGGCAACAGGAATCCTGGCCTTATGAGGTCCTCGGCTGTCTGGCCACCACTAAGAGCACAGAATGGTGGGCTGCTGCCTGGAACGGCTTAGCTGCAACCCGTCCCCCCCCCCCCCATCATCACGTTTCTTTGTAAGCAGATGAACTATGTTGGGTATGCAAAGAAAGACATTAAAAAACGGTCATGGGAAAGGGCGAAAGGGCCCTCCCAGCACTGGGTAAGAAAAACAATGGGAATGTGGGACCGTGATGAACAGAGCACAGAGGGGCAGAGTCCTGGGGACACGATGACAATCTTTCGAGGTGACTGAAAACTGGGTTGGAGCAATAGCACAGCAGGTAGGGCGTTTGCCTTGCATGTGGCCGACCCAGTTCGATTCTCGGAGAGCCCAGCAAGCTACCGAGAGTATCTCGCACGCACGGCAGAGCCTGGCAAGCTCCCAGTGGCATATTCGATATGCCAAAAACAGTAACAACAAGTCTCACAATGGAGACGATACTGGTGCCCGATCGATGAACAACGGGAGGACAGTGCTACAGTGCTACAGGCACCAGTAATGTCTTCATTCATCCCAGCCCTATAAATTAAATAAAATTAAATTTGGAAAAATTGTCAAATATCATGGTTGGTCTGTTGCATGTCTGAGTCCCTGGATTAGATCCCTGGCACCATCAAAAAGACAAAAAACTAAATTTAGGAATATAATAGGCATTCACAAAAAGTCACTGGCTTACAGTGAGGAACTCATGAGTCTGTGACACATAGAGACCTATAACCATTCCCTTCACTCGTCGTCCTCATGCCCCTGCACTACTCGAATCGACTCTCCCTCACTATAGCTTTGCGTTTCTAGGATTTTCTATACCTGCAATACTACACAAGGTGGCCTCTTTGTCTTTTGATGGGCGGTTTTATTTCATTGACATTCAGTGGTGTTGGATAGAAGTCTGACCTCTTACTGTTTGTTTTCTCCTTATCACACCGTTTCCGTATTCCTGACTCTACTTGTCTCATCTTGGATTCATGGAGCATTCCTGTTCTTTTCCGTGCCCCATCAATTAGTTTACCGGTCAGACGCGCCCTTTCTCTCCCTTCAGGCTCCCTCAGCACAGCAGTACCTAGAGGGCAGCTCCTGGACCAGCAGCATCAGTGCCACCTGGGATTTCATGAGAAATGCCAGTTCTCAGGCCCCAGCCCCACCACATAACCCATGACAGTTGATTCCAGTCGGGTGAATGAGCCCTCCAGGGAAGGGCCCAAGACGCTTCCCTCCTGGCAGGTGCAGCAGGCTATGTGCATGCATAAAGCACCTTAATACAATGAGGAGGGAGTTGATTCACAGCAGGTTTCTGTCCTCTTAAGGGTTGCTCTGTTCCCGGTTTGCTTCTCCTCCAGGGGATAGGCCGAAAGAACTTCTTATTGAAAACCCAGATGCATACTGCAGCCCTGTTCATAATAGATCCTGAATTCCAACTTTTTTTCCTCACATCTCCCCTACAGGTACTGTATTTCACCACATAATTGTCATATCCCATGGTTGGTCTGTTGGATGGCAATTTTTCTAAAGTTTCACATAATGGTCACAACCAACTTTGGGGTGGGGAAGGGGCACACCCAGCAATGCTCAGGGGTTAGTCATAGCTTTGCACTCAGGGATCACTCCTGGTGGTGCTCAAGGGACCATCAAACCCAGGTCAGCTGCATGCAAGGAAAGCACCCTACCCACAGTATTATCTCTCCAGCCCCCCACATTCTACTTTTTTGCCCCCATCAAAAAAAATTTCTCAGAAGCCAGAGTGATAGTACGGCAGGTAGGGTGTTTGCCCTGCTTACAGCAGACCCGGGTTCAATCCCCAGTATCCCATATGGTTCCCCAAGCAGCGCCAGGAGAAATTCCTGAGCGCAGAGCCAGGATTAACCCCTGAGCATCGCTGGGTGTGACCCAAAAAGAAATAAAATTCTCATCTTCAATGTGAGGTTGGAGAGATAGTCCAGGGAGTAGGGTGTTACCCTGGCATGAGGGCAACCCGAGTTTGATCCACCACATATAATTCCCCTGAGCACAGTCAGGATTTATCCCTGAACACAGAGCGAGGAGTAACCCCTGAGCACCACCAAATGTAGCCCCCAAACCAAACTAAAACCACACACACACACACACACTTAATCACCTGCAGTGATTAAGCGATGAACATGTCAAAGCCTCCCTGGGAAGGCTGGGCTCAGTGTCAACACCTTTCCATGTTTCCTTTTCCTTTGGGAACTGGGCACCTTGAGCCATCAATTCCTGTTCCCTTGGCACTTCCTCAATGATGCCTCCACATTCCCTCCTCACTCTTCTGGATGTTATTGGCAAGTTTGGTGGGAAGTGAGTTAGTCTGCTAAGCTGGAAAAGAAAGCCATTGCCCAGTTGTGAACCCCCTCTAAAGTAATAGTCAGAATAAAAACCTAGAACACCTCCATCCTGGCTCTTTGCAACAAGCTCCAAAATTGTACGTTCTTCTTGTAGAATCGCAGGCCCGTGCTGAGCTGAGCTATTGGATATCGAGGCCTCCCCTTTCCGTACATGTTCTAGACAGGCAAATGACTTCACTGTAATGGACTTCTGTGATGCTGAACTCCAGGAGAGGCTGTTCTTTGTAGTGAATTCTGGGGCAGCTTCCTGTCCCTGATCTTAGAGGTGGCAGTGTAGTTTTCCACTCCCCAAATGAGGAAGAAAAGATGTCAGGGTCTAGCTCATTCTCAGATCAAAGGGCAACACAAAGGGACTGTGGCCTCACAGCCCCATCTTCTTTCTCTGCCTCCTCCACGGGGCCAGACCTGCAGCCCTGATGGCAAAACGTGGAGCTGCTGCCTCAGCTTCAGAATCCCAGAGAGCTGTGTCCTTCCTCTACAGCAGAGCGTGCACATGTCCTGCACAACACACATGCATGCATATGCTCACACACATGCATGTACGCCCTCCAGTCAGTGTGCAGACACACAGGCCCACATGAACAGCAGGTCCAACAGCTCAGGGACACCAGACAGCAGGTGGGCGGGTGGGTGTGAAAACAGCTCTGCTCTGAACACTGGTTCCTTCCTCCAGGGAACAGAGTGAGGCCATCCTCAGCAACAGGCTGAAAGGTCAGGCCAGGCCATGAGTATAGAAGGAGAAACCTGGAGTCTATTACTACCTTTCTTCCGACCTGGTCAAGACTGATCAGATCTGCAAATTTATAGAATGTTCCAGCGGGCTAAGGAGGGATCATGACTTATTAGAGAACCTTGGCTAGTGGGCTAGTGTGATAGCCCATACTTGGGTTGCATTATGCAACTGGGGTTGTGTGTGTGTGTGTGTGTGTGTCTATCTGTGTCTGTCTGTCTGTCTGTCTGTACCAGGGATATGCAGGAAAGCTGGTGATCGGGGCTTTGATGCTGTGTTTTAACTGCCAAACCCAGGATCCCCATGGATTCAGGTGGTTTTAAATTGATCTTAGATCATTTGACTCAGAAGAAATATAGGCACTTAATTTCTCCCCCAGTTTAAGTGTTGCACATGTTCATGGTAGAAGGGAAATGTAGAAAATGGATAAAACATAATTTAAAACAGAAAATGAAAAGCAAAAGCACCTGGGCTCACCAGCCTGGAGATAATCGCTGTTGACATTTCAACAGAGTGGAGATTACGAGCGCATTGTGTGCTTGCCTTCCTGATCCCCAAATCGTGGGCGGTGAGCACTTTCTCAGGCGTTCCTCTTCTCAGGGACGGTTTGTTGGATGGCTTGTCCCACTGCCCCTTCCTGGCTTTTCTGTGTGGTGCTATTCCCCCAACTGAGCGTGGACGCAGCTTCCCGTTTGTCCTTATCATGGAGCCCTAGGATTGCTCATCTGTGTGTGCTCTGAGAAGCACTTCAACAGGCAGAGCACGTGTCATCCAGCCCAGCTGGGAGTTAGGATCCAGATGCTCCTCTAAGGGTCCTTTGACCACAAGCAGGGAAGTGGGCTGGGACAAGGACGGAACAAATGCCCCTACTCTGGGCTTTCGAGTTCTGGGGCAGATTCCTGGTCACAATCAGGGAGGTGGCTCCTCCCTTCTCCTGGGGAATCAGGCAGCTGGCTTTCAAGTCCTTCTGGAGAGTGGGGGCATCCAAGGGAATCAGATGCACCCATCTGCTCTGAGGCCCCTGGAGATGGTTTCCTTGCACCCCCACCCCTGCAGGAAGATCTCTGCTGGATTCTGCCCACAAGCTCTGCCTGCAACAGGAACCCTGGAAAGCTGGGTGGGAATCTCACTTGTCTGGGATGCTGGAGGCTTTGGATCAGGGATTGTTAGGGCCATTGTAGGACCCCTGGACCTCTTGATCCAATTTCTCTTGCTACAGTTTGCCTTGCACACGGCAGACCCGGGTTCGATTCCTCTGTCCCTCTCGGAGAGCCTGGCAAGCTACCGAGAGTATCCTACCCACATGGCAGAGCCTGGCAAGCTCCCCATGACACATTCGATATGCCAAAAACAGTAACAGCAAGCCTCACAATGGCGACATTACTGGCGCCTGCTCGAGCAAATCAATGAACAACGGGAGGACAGTGCTATCGTGCTATAGATGGGGAAGCCAAGACTCCAGGTAAATGGAAAGTCGACAGAGAGACTGCAAAGGTAGTACAGGGGTTAGGAGACACTTGAATGTGGCCGACCTTGGTCAGTCCCGCAAACAACACCAGGAGCAATCCTGAGCACAGAGCTAGTAGTAGCCCCTGGGCACTTGAGTCATACTCAAGCAGGTGTGACCCAAAAACCCAAGATGGGGGAAATGTGAGCTGCAGGTTGGGAATGTGGTAGGGCATTTGCCTTGCATGCAGCCAACCAGGTTCAATCCCCGATATCCGATATGGTCCCCCAAACCTCCCAAGAGTGATTCTTGAGTATAGAGCCAGAAGTAACTCCAGAGCATCACCAGGTATGACCCAGAAACAAAAAAAAAAAATAGAACAATTAAGTGTAATGGAAGGTGGCTCAGACATGACAGCCCCGCGTAGCTCGCCCCTTGTGATGGTATAGTCACTCACCCTTCTGCCCTTCACACTGGCTGCAGTGCCCACTGGGGTCACACGCTTATCTGCTCACACTCTGTGCAGTTCCCAGACCCTTGGTTGCACTGTAGTAAAGACCATACTCTCTGCATGGGGGGGGATGCAAGTTCCCCCCAAAAAAACTGCATTGTCTTTTGTGGATTGTGCGTGGGCATGGAGGGGGTGGTACAGGGAATGCCAGGGATCAACCTCACATTAACCAAGCTCTTCCCAGAACCTTGGCTGTGGATTTCTTTTTTTCTTTTTTTTTTTTTTTTTTGCTTTTGGGCTGGAGTGATAGCACAGTGGTAGGGCGTTTGCCTTGCCTTGCATGCGGCCAGCCTGGCCGACCCAAGTTCAATTCCTCCACCCCTCTCAGAGAGCCCCGCAAGCTACCGAAAGTATCTCGCCCGCATGGCAAAGCCTGGCAAGCTACCCATGACATATTCAATGTGCCAAGCACAGTAACAAGTCTCACAATGGAGACGTTACTGGGCCCACTTGAGCAAATCAATGAACAACGGGAGGACAGTGCTACAGTGCTTTTGGGGTCACACCTGGCAATGCACAGGGGTTAATCCTGGCTTTGCACTCAGGAATTAGTCCTGGCAGTGCTCAGGGGACCATAGAGGATGCTGGGAATCGAACCTGGGTCGGCTGCGTGCAAGGCAAACACCCTACCCACTGTGCTATCGCTGTGAATTCTTGATGGGGAGTAGGACTGTGGAGGGATGAGATAAACCAGGCCCTAGCTGACATCTCTCCCCCCTCCTTCCCCTTACCTCTGGGAGGAGCCAGTGTGGCCCTTTTAGGTTTGCTCACGACAGTCCTCACCCTCAGCCTGCATGGATCCAAATGGGTATCTCAGCCATTCCTTTGGGTGCTCTAAGCACCCTGGGGGTGGGTGGGCGGGGGTTATCCTCTGCAGGGTTCAGCAAAGCCAGCAGCATGCAGGCCAGGACTGACTCCCATCCTGGGGCCCAGGTGACACCCCAATAGCTTCCAGCTCGGTGATGAGCCTGGGGCAGGCAGGGGTGAGCGGTAAAAAGTGTCTCATCTGCCTGCCCCTCCTCTCATGCCCCAATTCTACCTGCCAGGCCCCACAGTCCCCAACCTCAATCTGCCAGCACCGAGTCCATGATGCTCCCAGGAGCCCAGGAGCTGTAGGGGGACTCTGGGTTGCAAGAGGTAAAGTCAGCCTCGTGCCTCCTTGCTTGCTGCTGGGGTTGCACCATTTGGCCTAAGCACACATGGGGACTCCCCAAATAAGGGGAAATTAGCCTGAAGTATAGGAAATGCAAGCGGCTGTGTGCATATGATGGGTACGGGGGTCCCATCCCACCCTAGATCAACTCCTCCCTCAACCCAGTCACCCTCTTGACCATAGACCCTCTCTCTGTCTCCAAAAACTTTTTCCATGTGCTCCAACCCCTACCACTGAGTCCCAGGAATGGCCCATGCACACAAAAGTCATGGCAAAGCCTCTGCTGGGGACTGGAGCCATAGTACAGTGGGTTTGCCTTGCACGCAGCCGACCCAAGTTCAATCCCCAGCATCCCATATGATCCCCAAAGCACTGCCAGGAGTAAGTAATTCCTGAGTGCAAAGCCAGGAAAAACCCCTGAGCATCTCTGGGTGTGACCCAAAAAGGAAAAAGCCTCTGCTGGGGTCACAGACACCCTACCTTCTCCCTGTCTCTCCCTAACTAAGGCTTTAGGACTAGCTCTAAGCCTGTCAGCCCCTCTGAGATCCCAGAAGCTGGCTTAGACCTCAGAGGGGCTGGGGCCAGGGTGATAGTACAGCCGGTAGGGCACTTGCCTTGCATGTGGACAGCCTGGGTTCTATCCCTGACATTTCACATGTTTCCCTGAGCCCCACCAGGAGTGATCTCTAAGCACAGAGCCAGGAATTATCCCTGAGAACCACCAGGAGTGACACCCTCCTAAAAAAGACCTCAGGGGGACTCTAGTTCTGTCCCCTCCCCATGTCCCTATCCCTGTGGGCCCTAGAGCCATCACACCTCCTCCAGTCTTGGTCTCCTCTCTGTCCTCCCGCCTCCATATGAGTGTGCGGGATCCCCCTCATCCCCAGAACACAGCCCCCAAGCCTTACACCCCAAATTCTTTTTTTTAGCTGATGTATTTTTTTTTTAATTTTTATTAGTGAGGTAAGGTAAAGGCCCTCCCGTTGATCATCGATTTGCTCAAGCGGGCCCAGTAACGTCTCCATTGGAGACTTTGTTGTTA
>JAOXYA010145421.1:0-10025 GCA_028565675.1 Sorex palustris | reverse complement strand
AGTTAACCTCTTCTGTGCCCCACCTGAAAGAACAGTTCTGAAAACAGCCTGGTCCTGCCATAAGAACAGACAGGAGGACCAATGGAACCGAATAGAAGACCCGGATATCGATCCACACGTCTTCGAACACATGATCCTTGATAAAGAAGCCAAAAATATCCAATAGAAAAAAAGAAAGCATATTTAACGAGTGTTGCTGGCATAACTGGATATCAACATGTAGAAAAACGAAAATAGACCCATATCTATCTCCACGCAGAAAACTCGAGTCCAAATGGATCAAAGACCTCAACATAAAGCCAGACACACCGAACCTTATAGAAGAGAAAGTGGGAAGTACACTTGAACGCATTGCCACAGGGAACCACTTCCTAAATAGAACCCCAGCAGCATGGACACTGAGGAGAAACAATTAATCTATTAACGGGACCTCCTAAACCTGAAAAGCTTATGAAAAGCAAAGGACACGGTCAACAAGACAAAACGACGGCCTTACAGAATGGGAAAAGATCTTCACTAACCCCACATCAGACAGAGGTCTGATCTCCAAAATATACAAAGAACTCGAGACGTTGGTCATCTCAAGAACAAATAATCCAATTCACAAAATGGAGTACAGACCTAAACAGAGAACTCTCAACCAAGGAATCTAAAACTTAAGGAAATGTTCAACATCCTTAGCCATCAGAGAAATGCAAATCAAAACAACTCTGAGACTCCATCTTACACCGGTAAGAATGGCCAAGATCAAAAACACCGAGGACCACTTATGCTGGAGAGGTGGTGGGGAAGAGAGAACACTCCTGCATTGCTGGTGGGAACGCAAGCTGGTACGTCCCCTTTGGACGTCAGAAAAGTAGGAAACAACCTTCCTCGAGACCCAGTCATACCACTGTTGGGTATATGTCCACAGGATGCTCAATCGTGCCACAAGGACACGTGTTCAACTATGTTCCCAGCAGCTTTGTTTGTCATAGCCAGAACCTAGAAATAACCTAAATGCTCCTCGATCGAAGAACGGAGAAGAAAAAAAATGTGGTACACAATGGAGTACTACACAGCAGAAAAAACAAACAAACAAACAAACAAAAACACACACACACACACACACACATCTTGAATTTGGCATGAAAATAGATGGAGCTAGAAAACAATTATTTTGAGTGAGGTAACCCAGACAGACCCAGAAAGACAATTATCACACATGTACTCACTCATAGGTGGTTTTTAAACAATAAAGCAAAGAAAACCAGCCTACAAACCACAACCCCAGAACTTAGACAACAATGTGGACACCAAGAGAGACTTACATAGATCTAATCTACATGGGAAGTAGAAAGCAGAAAAAGACAAGATCTCCTGAGTAAATTGGGAGCATGGGGACCTTGGGGGAGGGTTGGGGGGGGAGATGCAGGGAAGGGAACAAAGGAAAAATGTAGAGCTCAATAAATTAAAAAATTAAAAAAAGAGCCGGGCCGGGTGGTAGTGGCACATGCCTTTAATCCCAGCACTCGGGAGGCAGAGGCAGGCGGATCTCTGTGATTTCGAGACCAGCCTGGTCTACAAGAGTTAGTTCCAGGACAGGCTCCAAAACCACAGAGAAACCCTGTCTCGAAACCCCCCCCCAAAAAAAAATAATTAAAAAAAGAGAATACTCTGTAGTCTGTGGCTATATAGACTTCCTTGAACAAGACGCTGTTAGAACTGATGTGCTCATATCATCTGTGTGGGGCTATGATTTACAACTTAACTTTCTAGCTTTTCAGTTGTTGTATGAGGTGACTACAGATTCAATAAATCCCAATTTGGATCCTTCCTACTGGTGTAGGCCAGTGTTTCCTGACGACCAGACTGCAATTCTAGGCAATAATGTTGGCATGATGGGAGTCAGTTAGAAGGAGTTGTGGGTGATTAAAAGTTTGGGATTCTTGTGTACACTGAAGACTCATTTGGGCACCAGAAACCTTAACAGATAATCTCACACATTTGAGCCACATACATCCCTTAAAGTAGGTAGGTAGGTAGGTAGGTTGGTTGTTTCCTCCACCTACTTGGGTTAGGGTCTGAGAATCCATTATCAAGGAAAGCCCTAGGGAAGCAAAATCCCCAGGGAAGGGTTTGCCACCACAAAGAGAGGCGTGTCCCAAGGTCACACGCCTAGGGATGGGCACTACTACCTCACAGAGGACTGAGACCTCCTAAATCGATTAGCAAACATGCTCATGTCAGTGGTGTCATCTCATCTCTGGATTAGGCTTTGGAGTATGATTTGTTTCTTGGTTCTGTTGCCTGAAATCCTGCCTCTCTGACCCCCAGAGAAACATCCAATAAACCCTCTTGCTTTGAAAGCAAAAGGATGAATCTAGATGCTGCCATTCACAATGAACAGAAGTCATCCCAGTTCCTCCCGTTTGCGGAAGGAGTTATCCCACCATAGGCTACGTGGAATAAGCAAAATTCTTGGAAGCAGGTGTGGCCCAGCCCGGCCCAGTAAGAAAAAAGCTGAGCCGCACACAGAGCCTGGCACTCTCCTCAGACAAAACACAGCTAAAACTTCAACTCAGGAAACAGATGAATGTTCTGACCTAAGACCTTTTGCTCGGCCCTCAGGGAGAAAGACACACCTCAGTAGATCAGGGTTCTTGTTCCTTCCTTCATACCCTAGCAGTAGATAGCTACGTCAGGTAGATCACAGCTGCCTGTAACTCCAGCTCCAGGGGATCTGTCCTCCTCAGAACATGTACACAAATACCACAAATTTCATAGACACACTCTTATACTAAAATAACAAGACTCTTCACCCATTAAATAATTTAAGTAAAATCACCGCTGTAGAAACAACAACAACAACCCAGGAATATAAGAGTCATAGTTTTAAGGTTTTAGAATGTGTTTTTAAAATTGAAATACTCTGCTCCAACCTGAGGTTGTTCTAAATGTTGATTAAAAATGAGACTGCATCCTAAGAAAGTAGACTGGGGAGAGTTAATTCAGAAGATGCTGCATCTGAGCTGGAGAGATGGCTCAGTGGTTAAGAGCATTGCCTGCTCTTCCAAAGGTTCTGAGTTCAATTCCCAGCAACCACATGGTGGCTCACAACCATCTGTAATGACGTCTGGTGCCCTCTTATGGCCTGCAGACACACACACAGACAGAATATTGTATACATAATAAATAAATATTAAAAAAAAAGAAGTGCTGCATCCCCAGAGTGACAGGGGCATCAGAGCTGCTGCGCTCTGGCAAGGAATGACACACTGTGTGTTCCTAGCCATAGAGAATGCATTTTAAGGATTTCATTTTAAAGTTGACCGCTTTAGAATGAGACTTAATGAGAAGCTAGCACGCAATCTTCTGAAAATTAACTCACCATCAGAGGTAGGCGGGTCTCTGTGAGTTTGAGACCAGCCTGGTCTACAAGAGCTAGTTCCAGGACAGGCACCAAAAAACTACAGAACAACCCTGTCTTGAAAAAAAAAAAACGAAAAGAAAATAAAAAGAACGAAAGAAAAAGAAAAAAGTGCTGTCCTAGAAAATGCCCTCTCCCTTTGAACACGGCCCCTCCTTTGGGCTGAGTTTCCCACACAGCTCTGATGATGCAGGAGGAGGCCGAGAGCCCAGTTGGTGCCTCAGCCCGATGCCTGCATCTGTGCCTTGGCAGCAGCTATTCATGTCTTGCCACTCAGTCAAGTTCCCTTAAGTTCAGCCTTCCCTAAGTGCTCGTTCACTTCAGAGGACTCAACCCTCATCTTCCGTGTCCTCCTGGCCTAATTTGTCATATTACTGAGTATGAATATCTGTTCAGGAGAGGGAGGAAGGGTCACTCATGAAAAAAGTGAGTGTTTAACTAACTAACTAACTAACCAACTAACTAACTCCCCATGGGTGAAGGAAGTAGTGAAAAGATTTTAATGAAGCAGAGAGAAATTTCTGGTTTTGGAAGGAGGAGATCCTGAATGGCTCCCTCTGTGTCACAGGAGAGACTCCTGGAAAGGAAACCTCAGGTTCCGGTCGTTCGGTCAGTCGGTCGGTCGGTCAGTTCGGGGAGAAATATTAGCAAGGAGGTAAATAAAGGCCGTGCCTCACGACATCAGCAGTCCCTTCTCTGGGAATTCTACGGTATCCCGGAGAGCTCTCGGAATTTTGTGATGTCACTCGTGTCCTAGAAACGCCGACTGCCCTCAAGACACACTCTCTCGGTGCCTATAAGACTCGGTTCTAGACACGTTGTGTAGAGAATGGAGACCGTGGAGAGGACAGAGGGAGGAAGAAGAAAGCTGGCCCCAGATCTCACAGGAAAACATGGAGAAATAATTAGTGGTCCTGGGGGAAGATGAAGTGAGTTCACCACTAGCAGGGACTAGAGAGATTTCTGGATGTGATGGCTTTGAGACTTCCAGGGCTAGGGCTCAGGAACTGGGAGATTTCTGGGATGCAATAGGCCTGTGTTGTTTCTCCGAGTTCCTAAAGGGCCAACCCACATCAAAGATTCACGGTAGTTGATTTGACAAAGTCGGGAATTGACAAGGAGTGCGGAAGGAGTCAGTGAGATTTCAATACCAGCACTGCACATCATCCCCCCCCCCCAGTCCTTTTCCTTGTGTAGCAATAATAATAGAGAAAGGGGAGTAGCGCTCTGCCAAAGCCCGTATTTTACCATGCCTTATATCACAGCCATTAGCAGGGTTGAGGCATCAGTCCGACTCCTGTGACCCCCCCCCTAAGGTTTCTGGCTTCCCAGTTATGAAGGACACCCTGGTCTCCAGTTCAGCTTGAGAGCTCTTTAAGAGCCAATGGATGAGAGAGTGGGAAGAGACTGCCATTTTTTTTCTTTTGTCTTTTTCCTTTTCTTTCTTTCTTTCTTTTGCTGTTTTGTTTTTCAAGAAAGGGTTTCTTTCTTTGTGTATCTTGGGCTGTCCTAAAACTCACTCTGTAAATCAGGCCATCCTTGAATTCACAGAGATCTGTGTGTGTGCTATGATTAAAGGCATGCACACACCACAGCCCAGCTGAGACTGCAATTTCTTGTTAGCTCTGGGTGTCCTGGGCTGTCAGTAAGTGACAATGGCTCTGTGTCGTGAATCTCTGTGAATCCAGACTATGTTATGTCCTTCAATGACATGAGTCTGAAGCATCAAGCACCCACCCCTATACTCCCTGAGGTCTCTGAAGTCACGGTGCATCATCTATAGGTCTGAATAAGGCTTAGAAAGCTTTCCCCTGGTGTAGAGGAAACCAGTAACTTCTGAGAGACATGCACCACCTTTCTACAGAAAGAAGGGAGGACTGACTGACTGACTAATACCCACAGAGGGGGAAACTCAAGTCTAGTATTTCAGAACGTGCTTGGACAAAGTCTCATCTGTCAGTCACTTCCTGAGGGAGGGAAGGAAGGACCACAATTATCTCTCCTTTTGTGTCCTTTTTACACTCTTCTCTCTCTCTCTCTTTTTTGGTTTTTCGAGACAGGGTTTCTCTGTGGGTTTGGAGCCTGTCCTGGAACTAGCTCTTGTAGACCAGGCTGGTCTCGAACTCACAGAGATCCGCCTGCCTCTTTTTTACACTCTTCTCATGCTCTGATGAATATTGTGATTCAAGTTGGCCATGTCCCCTTTTCCACAGCATGTGCACTGTGGCTCTAGATCAAGGAATCAGTGTGTGTGTGTTTGTGTGTGTGTGTGTGTTTAGCTCTATCTCGGAGAAGAACCATAGCAGTTGCATACTGACTGAGAAATTTGATTTTTAGGAAATGATTTTTCATATCTGTGAGTGGTCTCTCCATAGCCATTCATCTTTCCTTAAACTCCCTCCCTTCCTCCCTCTCTCTTCATGGGAATGAGTGTGTGCTCTTGTATTGAGGGCTCCCCAGTTCTCAGCATCTCCAGCCCAACCTGTCACAAGCTGACCACACAGTTGCAAGCTTGGGACATATTCTGCTGAAGTTTTGGGATAATGAATTTCATCAACTATGGGACTAACTTTGTTCTGACAGGACACTCACTCACACAATCTCTCCTCATCACACCCACATAGTGTAACAACTTTGTGGTTCCTCCATAATGTGCTTATTTCTGTCAGGGAGCTGAAAGCCGGCCAGCCAGCCAACACTATCTTTCTTTGTTTCTCAGTTTGTTCTTATATTCTGTCTCTCCCCCCCCCCCAACACGTTTGAAAAAATTATTTATTTTTATCTTATGTGCATTTGTGTTTTTGCCATGGCTCTCAGGCTCCTGGATTACAGACAGCTGTGAGCTGCCATGTAGATGCTGGGAATTGAACCTAAACTATCTCTTCAGCCCGACATGGAGCATCTCTCTCTATAGCCCTGCCTGGAAAATTTTCAGAGTTCACTCTGCCCCCTGAGTAAAGGTGTTATGCTTCCTTTTATTGTATATTTAGTGTTTTGTGTGTGTGTGTGTGTGTGAGAGAGAGAGAGAGAGAGAGAGAGAGAGAGAGAGACTTTCAAAAAGAGAGAAACCAAAAGTCAGTCAACAACAGCGAACTTTGTATTTATTTGTTTGTCCATCCATCCACGTATTTGCTTACTTACTCTATTTATTTATTTATTTACTTACTTACTTACAGTGGAAGACTTAATTCAGTAAGAATGATCAGAACGGTAGGGTATCCTTGGGAAAAGAGTAAGACATCGCGATGACTTTCTCTTCTGAGAAAGAGCTTTCTGGTAAGACGTGAAACCGCAGTTTCAAGTACCTGCTTTCCACAAGTCCTTTTCCAAGGTCAGTCAGGCATTTTTTAGATAAGCAAGAGTCTCCAGTCACTCCCTTTGAGGAACTCCCAGGCCCTGACATTAACATCTGACTGGTGCCTATTGTCAAGGCCAATGGGACACTCCTCAGCCCCTCCCTGACCTGAGAAGCCACACCCCACCCCAGTTCACAGGCAGGCCCCTCTTAATCTATCTATTTAACTAACTGTGCAGCATAAAATGTGGAATCTCTTCTCAATGAAATGCTGTTGGCAGCCTTTCGATGAATTTATTCTCATCTCAGATCAGATCCTGTCCAGCAGGGATGTCTTCTTTCCGTGTTTCTTCTTCTTTTGTATGTTGCAGTCAGTTCAGATGTGCTGGTATATGGTGAGAGGGAGGGGGGGAGAGAGAGAGAGAATTGCTTTTTAGTTATTTGAAGAGTTTTAATGATTTAATATTCAGCTATTTCCAGCCTTATTTACCAGCACATTTATTATTACCAGCGAGCACCTTCCTCTGAAAACATTGGAACCCCCCATCTGTACATGGTCATGCACGTGCGTGCATATGTGTGTGTGTGCGTGCGCATCCCATCTATCTATCTATCTATCTATCTATCTATCTATCTATCTATCTATCTATCTATCTATCTATCTATCTATCTATCTATCATCTATCTCTTCATCAAATTACATTTCAGGAGTTGCTTTGCTGACAGTCACCCAGAACCAGTGACATGGAGGCCACCATTTTCTTAGCCAGTGACAGCCAGGACACAGAAAGAAAGAAAGGAAGGAAGAAAGAAAGAAAGAAAGGAAGGAAGAAAGAAAGAAAGAAAGAAAGAAAGAAAGATCTACGTTCCCAAAGAAAGAAGAAAAATAAGTAAATTTTAAAAAGTAAAAAAAAATTGAGAAAGTAAGTACATACATAAAAATAGACAAATAAAGAATGAATAAACGAATAAAAATAAATAATAATTGAAACATTCAATAAGTAAATAAATGAGTCAGGCTAAATCAGCAGATAAATAAACAGATATATGAAAGAAGTGAAGGAATGAATGAATGAACAAGTAAGTAAGTAAGTAAGTAAGTAAGTAACTAACTAGGTGGGTCATTTTTTAAAGAAGTAAGTAAATGAGATGGGCTGAACAGATAGATAAATAAGTAAGTAAGCAAGCAAAGAAATACACAAGAAGTCATTGCTCGATCAAGCAAGCAAGCAAGCAAGCAAGCAAGCAAGCAAGCAAGCAATCGTAAAAAAAAAAAAAAACAATGAGACAGCCATTCAATCCATAAAAGACAAAACATGGGAATAAACATGTCAACTGGTCGACCCACCCACGTTCACTCAGCCGCCCCACCCAAAGCTGGAGGGAGGTCTCTGTCCAGCAGGGCCGTCTTCTTTCCAAGTTGCAGTCAGTCAGATCTCTGGGCAAACAGAAAAGAAAGCAATTGTTTTCTACTTGAACAGTTTTAATATTATTCGAATGAATTAATATTCAGCTATTTATTCCCAGCCTTATTTACAACTGGATGACCACCTTCCTCTCACCACACTAGCCCCTTAGCCCCCTTCTCCCCCTGCCCCATCTGGATGGATGGATAGATAAATAGATAAAAAATAAATAATGAGTGAATAAATGAATAGATAAATAAATAATGAATGAATAAATGAATGAATAGATAAATGAATAAATAAATGACAGAATAAATAAATAAAAAATGTGAGTAGGGTGCGGTGGGCTGGGCTAAAGAAAGAAAGAAACAAGAGATAAACAAACCATCAAAACGCTTGAAAATGACTCCAGTCCATCAAGACATGGGAAAAGACAACTGGTCGACCTACGTTGACAAGGCCAACTGGTCGACCTCGGTACTTAGCATTTGGAGGCCAAACACCTTAATCGGACAACTGGTCGACCCGTTTCTATTGTACTCTGTGAAAAGTGCACAGAGAGCCAACTGGTCGACCCGACCCGTCAGGTGTAAGAGTATCTATATAAATATATATATTAAAAAAAAAAAAAAAAAAAAAAAAAAAAAAAAAAAAAAAAAAAAAAAAAAAAAAGAGTCCAGCGGGACATCTGGTCGACCCGCCGCATCCCCGGGGAAAAAAATGGCCGCCCGGCGGCAGGGACTACTGGTCTACCCCGTTCCTTTGGAGAAGGAGGTGGAGAGGAGGGGAAAAAAAAAGTGCGCCCACCCTCCTCCGCCACCACCCCGACAGGCGCGCCGCGGCGCCACGGCGCGCGAGCGGAGGTCGGCGGAGAGAGGGGGCCCGGGGCGCGGCCAGACTCTCGCCCATCCTCCCCCGGGAAGAGAGATGGAGAGAGAAAGGCGCGCGCGCCCGGGCGAGGCGCCCGAGCCGAGCGGGAAGGAAGAGCGGGGGTTTCCTCCTTCCTCTCACACCCCCCCCACACCCCCGGGGAGAGCACCTCGAGCCCCGACGGGACGGGCGCGTGCCGAGGCACGCGCGCGAGACCCGCCATCGCGAGCGGACGCCGCCGCCGCCGCCGCCGACACCGACGCCTCCCCCGCGCCGTACCCATCCGCGGCTTGGCCAAGGCCCGGATGGGGGGGGCGCGACGGAGAGCGGAACGGGGCCGGCGGACGAACGGACGGCGCCGCCGCCGCGGAGCCGAGGCACTTCCACGGAGGAGCGGAAGAACGAACGGAGGAGCCCGCCGTCGGGAGACGGGCAGAGACCTACCTCGGCCGGCCGGTGGATCTCGGGTACCACCGGCGGCCGCCGCCACCGCCGGAGCGAGCGCGCGCGCGCGCCCGCCACGCGTCCATCCGAGAAGAGCTTCCGCGTCGCAGCCCGCGCTGCGGCCGCGGTTCCCCCCACGTTTCGGGTGGTGCGGGAAACGAAAGAGATGCAAAGACAAACCCTTGTGTCGAGGGCTGACTCTCAATAGATCGCAGCGAGGGAGCTGCTCTGCTACGTACGAAACCCCGACCCAGAAGCAGGTCGTCTACGAATGGTTTAGCGCCAGGTTCCACACGAACGTGCGTTCGACGTGACGGGCGAGAGGGCGGCCCCCTTTCCGGCCGCACCCCGACTCCCGGGACGAATGGCTCTCCGCACCGGACCCCGGTCCCGACGCGCGGCGGGGGACCCGCCCGCGGCTACGCCGCACCCCGGCGAGGGGGCCACGGCGACCGACCCGGACGGACCGCCGGCGGGGACGGACGGGGACCCGGCTATCCGGCGCCGACCGAGGCTCCCGCGGCGCTGCCGTATCGTTCCGCCTGGGCGGGATTCTGACTTAGAGGCGTTCAGTCATAATCCCACAGATGGTAGCTTCGCC
>JAOXYA010145394.1:0-10026 GCA_028565675.1 Sorex palustris | reverse complement strand
TACCTTGCTTCTCCCTCTATTGTGGGATGTTTAAGAATATTCCCTCCATGCTGTGGGTCAGTCTTGCTACTTCTGTGTGGCAGCCTCCCCGTTGAGTTGAGATTAATGATGAAAACACCTAACTCTGCATTCTTTGGAAAACCTGAACAGTGTGAGTGAGAACTCACACTGCCGCCATTTTCATCCTATATGAGGTCAGCTAGTGGGCCAGTGTTTCTGCTTCTGTGAGGCAGCCTCCCAATTGTGTTGAGATTAATGATGAATACACCTAACTTTGCATACTTTGGAAAACCTGAACAGTGAGAATGAGAACTCACACTGCCACCATTGTCATCCTATATGAGGTCTAGCACATGGTGTTCCCCCCAGATATTAGGCATGAGAGATGGCTTTTGCTTGGTCATAGGCATTTATTGATGCATTCCCCTCAACTTTGAATAAGAGGAACTTGTTCAATGTCCAGAGCTGTTTTTTCTCGAGGCATCAACTATCAGGAACCACAGAGGGACATGCATTCCTTGCTAAAGTCTTGTCTATTCATCATTGCACCCCATTCATGCATCTGAATTTATAGCTACTGGTTTATAAAGCCAAAATGCCAGGTTCCCATGTGAGTCAAGAGGTTGTGATCTCTTGTGCCCATTCCCTGGGAACCTTCTCATGTATTTTCATTTTTGTTAATGTGGCTCAGGTGGAGTTTCTCTGCGAGTCTTGTTGAGCACCCAGAAGAGCTTTCAGAAGTTAACTGAGCCAATGTTGTTTGAGAGAGCCAGATTGGTTGGGCCAGTTGATGCTTTCAGAGGTAAGATCTCCATGCATCTAGATGACATCTCTTTTAGTCTTACTTGTGAATCCTCCCTCTTGGCTTTACACTGTGGCCCCTGATATCTGCTTCTTTGAAACAGACTCCTCACGGTTCTGAGATCGCTGTTGGGTATCCCTAACTCTATGCATTCCTTGGAAAACATGAACAAAATGAGTATGAACTCATACCACCGCCATTCTCATACTATATGAAGTCCAGCATATAGTGTGCCTTACTGATGTTAGGCATGACGGATGGCTTTTCCTTGGTCATAGGCATGCTACATTTTCCACGACCTCCAATTAGAGGTACTTGGTATTCCAGTGCCCAGAGATGTTTTTTATTGAGGAATCAAGTATCAGAAATCACAGAGCGCTATGAACTCCTTGCTGAAGTCTTTCCTATTCATCACTATACCCTATTGCATCTGACTTTATATCTGCTGGTTTATATGGGCCAAATGCCAGTTGACCATAGAGGTCATGTGGCTGTGATCTCTTGTGCCTATTCCCAGGGAACCTTCTCAATGTATTTTCGTTTTTTTTTATATTGCCCAGGTGGAGTTTCTCTGCTACTTTTGCTGACCACAAAGAACTTTCAGTAGTTAAAGCCAGTTCTGCATGGGAGACCCATAGTCATTGCTCCAGTGGACAATTTTAAGAGGTAAGATCTCCTTGCATCATGATGACATCTGCTTTAGTGTTTACTTGGGGAACAGTTCCTCTTGCTGTACACTAGTGGACCCAGATAGTTACTTCTGTGAGGCAGTATCCCTACTGTTCTGGGTTCAGTGCTGTGTACCCCTAACTCAATTAATTCCTTGGAAAACTTGAACAAAATGAATGAGAACACACACCACCGCCATTCTCATCATATCTGAGGTCCAGCACAAGGTGTGCCTCGCAGATGTTAATCACGAGGTATGCCTTTTTTTCTTGGTCATAAGCATGCAACTTTCCCCTCGATCTCCAATCTGGGGCACTTAGCCTTCCATTGCCCTGAACTGATATTTGTTGTGGAATCAACTATCACCAGCCACAAAGGGATATGCACTCCTTGCTTAAGCCTTGCCTGTTTATCTCTTGACCAATTCCCGTAGAATCGTCTCATGTATTTCCACTTTTGTTTACATGGCTCAGATGGAGATTCTCTGCCAGGCTTCCTGAGCACCACGAAGAGCTTTCAGTAGTTAACTGAGCCAATACTATTTGGGAGACCCAAATTGGTTGGCCAGTTGACGCTTTCATGCATCAAGATGACATTCGTTTTAGTCTTGTTTTATGTTTTTCATTTTTATTAGTGAAACACCATGATATACAGTTGTAGACACAAATTTTTGTGCTTGGGTTTCAGTTATACAATGATCGAATCCACATCCCTCCAACAGTGTCCATTCTCCACCACTACTGATCCCAGTGTCCCTCCCACCCAAATCCCCCCATCCCACCGTACCTCTGTGGCAGGGCTTTCCCTTTTGTGACATCCACTTTAGTCTTACTTGCGGTACCCTACCACTTGACCATTCACTAGTGGCTCCAGACAGCTGCTTCTGTGTTGCAGCCTTCCCAGTGTTCTGAGGTCAACGATGAGTACCCCTAACTCTATTAAATTTTTTGAAAACCTGGACAAAATGATACAGGATTCCCACCGCTGCCATTGTCATAATATCTGAGGTCCAGCACATGCTCTGCACCCCCCAAGATGTTATGCATGAGGGATGACTTTTCTTTTGTCTTTGGCATGCAGCACCCCTCAAGGCCTATATTCAGAGGCACTTGGCCTTTCATTGACTAGATCTAGTTTTTGTCAAGCATTCAAGTATGTTCACCCACACACAGACATGCACTACTTGCTAAGTCTTGTCTATTCATCACTGTCCTCCATGCCTGCTGACTTTATGGCTACTGCAAATGATATAATTGTAGGGGGGAGACCCAGATTTGTTGGTCCAATGGATGCTTTCAGATGCAAGATCTTCATGCATCAAGATGGCATCCCCTTTGCTCTTACTTTGGGAACCCTCTTGGCCTTTAATTACAGGCCCCATTCAGCTGCCTGTGGGAGACAGCCTGTCTATTATGCTCATATCAATGATAAGTACCACAAACTCTATACATTCTTTGTTAAACCTAAAATAAGTGAGAACTCACACTGTTGCCATTGTTATCGTATCTCAGGTCAGCGCATGGTCTACTCCAAGGATGGTAGAGGTAAGGGAGAGATTCTCATGGTGATAGTCAAGCATCACCAACCAAGGCCTTCCTGTTGAGTTCACCTACCATTCTAGGGCCCCTAGCTATGTGTCACAATTGGGAGACTCGGATGTGAACATATTTTCTGATAGTGTGGTACCTGGTATTATAAAAATGAGAGCTTCATACCTATAATACCTGATCACTTTGTTCTCAGGCATTTTTGGTCTCTCCTATGTGGGTGATTTACATGGATTTGAAGGCAAAGAATTTATGTTGTGCAGGCGCCAAGAGTAGGCTAGCAGTGCCTCCCACTTGGTCTGTTAGTGGCTATTTAGCAGTTACAACCTAGATAACTGACTGAGCCTCTTAGTTGTCAGAAATAATGAAGTCGAGATCACAGGGATGGCCTCTGTCATTGTTATATGGACTTGGAATAGGGACACAGGCAAATGTTATTTTGGTGACTGATCAGGTTGTAAAAATAGATGGAGGGCTCAAAAGGGTGTGATATGATTTTAGAGGCTGAATATGTGACATTATGTGAGGCTTTGGTCTAGATACATTTGGAGGATTTTTGTACAAGGATATATAGGATAGTATAGGTTGTGTTGGAGCTGATATTGAGAGGTCCCCATACCTAAAAATGTTGGTGATGAGCATACCCTGTATTTCTATAGAAAATTATCATGAACAATTTTGTAAGCCACTGTGTTTAATATTGTGAAGGAGGAGCGATGGGAGTGAACACCCTGGTCCTGGGTTTCAAATATTTCAGCTCATTCCTTTTAGGATAATCCTTGCAAGCTCCCCTTGACGTATTCGATATGCCAAACACAGTAACAACGAAATCTCCAATGGAGACGTTACTGGGCCCGCTCGAGCAAATCGACGAACAACGGGAGGGCCTTTACCTTTACCTGTTACCTTTTGATAGCTCCAGTCTGATGTAGGACTATATTTTCCTACCTGAGTGATATCATAGAATTGGCCTTCTTCACTGGCAACATCAGTCTCTTAGCATGCTCTTGATAAGTCACAAATACTGGACCAGAGTGTTGAATTTCCACATGCTATAGGGTTCACACAGGACCCATTAGTATAGCCCTGTTGCTTATTCATCCTGAGGTACTAAAATGTGGCCTTGCAGTTTCTAGAAAGTCATGGATATTCTTGGCAGAGATCCTTATATAGTAATATATTATCTGTGATTAGAGTCAGGGACATCTCCCAAAGTGATCCCTGCCCAGGAGACTGCCCTTTTCATCAGCACATGTAGAATTGAAGTCTTAGAATAAATACGGTGTCCAATCCTTGTGCTCTTGCATTTGCTCCGCACTTGATCCAAATCTGTTTGTCTGTTGTTTAGGAGCATTCCTGGGGATTGCTATATAGCAGGTGTCTCTTGTTGTCTTTGATGATGATTCAATAGGATAGAATGTTTCAATAGGTTATTTGTCTGGAATGGATTCTGCCATTAATTCCATAAATCCATGTGCTTTTCCCTGTGATGCCTCATATAAAGGCTGTTTGAGTAATGTTCCCCCTAGGCCATGCATTTTCTGGCTTCCACTATGACCTGGAGGTCATGGGCTTTTCTCTATTAGTTCAAGCAATTATTTTCTGTTTGGCAGCCTCTCCAATTTGCTTGGATAGAAGATGAGTACCCCTAACTCTATGCATTTCTTGGATAACCTGAACAAAATAAGTGAAAACTCACACCACTGACATTCTCTTCATGTCTGAGGTCCCGTATATAGAGTGCCCTGGAATGGTAGGTGTAACGGGCAACTCCCCACGATCTCCCATCAGAGGCACTTTGCTTTCTAGGGCACAGGGTTGTTTCTGTGGAGGAGTCAAGTAGCATCACTCACACAAGGACATGTGTTCCTAGCCTCAGTCTTGCCTTGTTATCACTTGCCATTATTCACTGCCATCTGAATTTATGATCTCTGGTTGGTGAGTGTAGATTCCAGGCCTGACCAGGAGGATTTTATATATTACTTTTCCCTGGTTTTATTCTCAAGTATTCTGCTTTTTGTATTCACTGCTTAGATGGATTTTATCTATTAGACTCACATTGTGCCCTTAAAAGCTACCTTTTGTCCCAGAATGGAGACTAACAAGATATTCATATCAAGTTGGGCCAGGCTGCTCTTGTGCTGCATTTTTGGAGGGTAGGTTGTTTATATCTTTAAGAGAATATCTGTGGTTTTTTCTTGACCTCTTTTGAAGTCTGCTTGATGACCCATTCCTCAAAGCTAGGCACTGTTGTGCCATGCTACCTACTTGTGTGAGGCAGCTTGCCACTGTGCTCAGATCAATGATGAGTACCCATATCCCCATGCACTGCTTTGAAAACCTGAACAAAATGAGTGATAACACTTACTGCCGTCGTTTTCATCATATCTGAGGTACAGCATGTTGTGTACTCCACGGATTATAGGATTGAGGTATAGCTTTCTCTCCTGTAGTCACTGTCATCTAGCTCTCCAGTCTTACAGTGCTTTCTAACCATTGTGAACTTTATTAGTGCTCTTGAAAGGTTCTATAATGTCTAGAAGAATTACATGTAGAACATGTGAATAGCCCATTTTAACAGCCACTGCTGCATGCCTGCTATACGTTATGAAGGTATGGTGATAGCATGGAGTTCGTGAATACCAGGCTGTTTATGTCAGCATATAGGATATTTCATGAGAAGTAAAGTGCAGGCCGAGGAGAATTTATAGACCCTGTTTAGGACAGAGGGTATCCTTTTGTCCCCACTATTAGTGAGATCTTTCTGGGGGGAGTATGTGAGAGGCAGTATGTATATCTTCATTTGATTGTATTGTTGAGAGTTTTCTCTTCCTTGGAGAGTGGTGGATGACTTCTCGTTTTGTGCAGACCTCAATACAGGAACCCTAATGTTCCTGGTCCATTTTCTTGGTGTGCTTTGAGACAAACATTTTGGCTTACGCTTGAGGTATTCCACTTTTTTACAGAAGGTATCTTGGAAGTGACCATGAATTTTGGGCCATAATTGCTTGCCCCATGTTCCCATATAGTGCATTTTCTCCTAGCCTTCTGGTGTACTAGAGACTTTTGACCCCTTAGCAGCACCTGGCTCATTCTGCTCTGGATAACTTGCTGACATAGATCTGGGTACTACAGTGACCCTTGCACTAGTAATTTGGGTATTCAGTTCCAAGATTTCACTTATTCTCATGTAGAAGTAGAGAAACAAATCCTAAAACAACTTTCAGGGTTGTGGGCTGCAGTTAGGCTACTTTGACCTCATTGCCAACCCATGGGATTGACTATTAAGGCAAATTTTGGACTTAATTGGTCGTGGAGGTCTCTTGTGTCTTTATCTTCATAATAACCTGGGAATAGGAGTAGTATACCGAGAGTATTCGATATGCCAGACACTGTAACAACAAAGTCTCCAATGGAGACGTTACTGGGCCAGCTCGAGCAAATCGATGATCAATGGGAGGGCCTTTACTTTACTTACAGAAGTTTGATTTACCCTCATTCTTAACAGGTTTTCCCCTTTGTCTTTGTTGTTTGTTTAATTTTTGGTTTTGCAGTACTAGGTGTTTCTCCAGCATTTTTCCTAACCCTCAGTTATCACTCTCAGCAGAGTTCAGGAGATCATATACATCACCTGGGATCAAACAAGGGTAGGATCTATGTAAGGCTAGAAACTTCATCACTGTACTATAGATCTGCCCCTCTTCATGCCTTTGGATGTCCATGACTGTGCCTGGGCAAGTTTGTTTCCATGTCATCCCTTTTTATTTTTTCTAAAATCATAGGGCAATGCAAAGTGTGTCCTTTGGCTTCCCATTGGTTTCCCCCAAAAGTTAGGTGATTTTGAGACCTTAATTCTCGCAACCTTCAGGAGCTTAGGTCCCTGTGATTCTCTGAGTTAAGGTGCACATCATTTTCCAGAACAAAAACTTATAACCTTTGTGCCACTTGATTGCCTGATTGTACTAGTTACAGTTTAAGGACAAGCATTATTTTTTTCTTTGTTTTCTAGAACCTGAATAGAGCTCAGTTGAAAGTATATAGAGTGTTATCTGCTTCCAGAGAAGGAGAAGCTGTGAGCAGAGTTTCTCATTGACATCAGTGAGCTGGCCAGATTAATTTTTGTCTCTTTAGAGGGCAAGACTATGTGCAAAGTTCTACACAGTGTGCAAGGTTCCCATTAGAAAATAATATGGATCCATCAGAATATGAAAAGTTATGATGGCTACCTAGTATCACATAAGGCTCAAACATACACACATATGCATAGGGGTATGCACTCCTAACCAAAATCCCACCAGTTTTTGTCCTGTCCCCCATGGACAGAAAAATGCTAGGCCTGCCCTGGTGAGTCTTATGCATATACCCAGTCATCTTCTGATACATTCCTAATTTTTGTGTCAACTTCTCAGATGCAGTTTTTCAGCCAGGAATATGTGTGCCAAGAGCAGCTCCATATTATCACAGAAAGAATGGTGCTGGAACATCCATGTCAAATTTGGTCCATATACTGTTCCTGTCTTTGAATGCTTCTGGAAGGTAAGCTGTACCTTACTCTGTGAATACATATACTTCAGCCTGGCTTTGATCTATATTGAAGCCTCTTTCAGGACCCCTATGCCTAGGTCATGATGCTTGCTTGATGCCACTGGGGCCTTAAGATCATGGGCTTTGCTATATAAGCCCTGTCTAGCTGCTGCTGCTGGCAGGCTCCCACTGTGCTTGGATCAATGATGAATACCTCTAACTCTATGCATTCCTTGGAAAACCTGAACAAAATGAGTGAAAACCTTCACCACCGCCTTTTTCATCGTATCTGAGGTCCAGCACATGGTATCCCCTGGAAGATAGTAATGAGGGACAGCTTTCCTGTGGTCACACACATGCACCACTGCCGTGGGCCTCCACTTCAGAGATAGTTGGTGGTGCCGGGCACAGGGCTTGGGTGTCATAGGCAAAGTTTGAGTGTTCGGGTTGTTTGATGTTGGAATCTCTAGCTAATTTAGCTTGTCTTTGGTACAGCCTACCTTTGTCATACACATATACAATCATCTCTGATCTCTAGTTGGAGAATACCTGAATCTCCATGGCCCAGTGTTCTGGGTACAGGGGAGGTTTTGTATGTTTTGATTCTCTGGTTGTGGGATCTATGAAATGTGGCTTGGACCTGGAAGAGAGTGGTAGCTTTATTCGTATCAGGTGCTAGAAACAGTTACTGGCCAAAGTTAGGGCCTGTTGGGTTTTGAGGGCCTTCTAGAGGTAGCATCCTAACATTCAGATTCTACAGTGGTGTACTATGGTCCCTGCATTACATAAGCATGTTTTAGAAGGTACAGTGCATCCAGAATTTTACATGGAAGGTTCTGATGACTGCCATGAAACAAAGTCACTCCCATCCAGGCAAATTCAGCTTTTTCTGGAATCTTACCTACTTTTGTGCTGTCCCCTAGTCCTGTTGTATAACTTACAGAAATTGTTCCAAAGGTCAAATGCTATTTTTGCCCTGGGGGATCCTTTGAGAAATTCTAATGTCCTCTCTCTGAGCATCTTCTCATGCACTCTGCGTGTTCTGTAAACTGCTCAGGTGTAGTTTACCTTCCAGACAAGAGTGTGAAGAAAATCCTGTTGTTGCAGAAAGGAGGGAGACCTTGGTCTTGTGAGGACCAGGATGCTTTTTCTCTCCATCAATGCTTTTGGCCGGTAAGCTGTCCATTTTGTCCATGAGTTCATCAGCTTTTGCGTTCATTATGGCTCTCTTGAAGGCTGTTTGAAGAGCCCTCCCACCTAAAACCATGTCCTTCCTCTGGGTCCTGTAGGTTATGAGTATCACTTTAGGTGCCCGTGCTCACTTCTTGTTTAAAGCAGCCTTGCCATTGTGCTCAGATTGATGATATGTATCCAGAACTGTAGACATTCCTTAAAAAATCTGAACAAAATGACGGAGAACTCCCACCGCTGTCTTTCTCAACTTATCTGGGGTCCAGCACATGGTATTCCAAGAGGATGGAAGGACTACACCCCTGCTAGGCTATCATAAGTGAAATTAGTCAGAAATAGACATAGAATGGTTTCACTTATTTGTGGAATATAAAATAGCATAATATGAGCCTGACAACCAAGGACAGTAGACACAAGGTCCTGAAATAATTCTTCATAGTTAGAAACCTGTAGAGAGTAGATCTCTACGTCAATGATGGTTGGAGGAATTGTTCAGCATTGGGACATTGGTGGTGGAGATTGTATACTGTGGAGGTATGGGTGATTGATTATTGTATGACTGAAACTCAAAACATGATTTTTTTATAATTGTATCTCATGGTGATTCAATAAAAAAAGAAACAAAACAGACCGAAGGAGTGAAAGACAGTTTCCTCTTGATCACATACACACATTAGGTTGTAACGCCTTCTTGTAAGAGGTATTGTGCCTAGTTAAGGCCCCAGACTTTGGCTTCATTTAGAGGAGTTATGTTTCCATAAATTTTTATTTCTGGAAACAAGCATGTTTTATGGTGTTGTTATCTAGTTCTATTAGGTGAAGGGCCATTTCATATTTGCTTATCCTTTAGTTTATGCAGGGTTTTCTTCCCCATTGGTGTGAACAATGAGAAATGTTTTGGATTTAAAGGCCATTTGTTGCTTATATTGTTGTAGGTGTTAAGAGCAGGCAGATGTGTTATGCCCAATGTTAGTAAGCATGCCAGACAACTTCTGCTTGGTCACACACTTGCACCAATTCATGGGGGCATCTGCATGGGAGAACCCTGTAGTATTCAAGACTGAGGTACTGGTTTCGGGGTTAGGTATATAATTATTTGATCCTCATACACTGGTTGGGCATACTGTTCTTGTGGCATTCTATTTCTGCAGAACAAGAGACAGTATTTCTTTTTTTTTTTGAGTTTATTTATTTATTTTTTTATTTTTTTATCATATTTTTTTTAATTAGTGAAACACCATGAGGTACAGTTGTAGATTTACAATTTTTTGTGCTTGGGTTTTGATTATACAA
>JAOXYA010145378.1:0-10026 GCA_028565675.1 Sorex palustris | reverse complement strand
GGGGGGGGGGGGGGGGGGGGGGGGGGGGGGGGGGGGGGGGGGGGTGCTGTTGTCTTGCTCAGGAATCCCTCATGCCTGTTGTTGTTGTCTTTGTGCTCAGGAATCCCTCCTGCCAGTGCTCCTCTGTGCTCAAGTGCCCCCTATGGTGCTCAGGGGCTGCTCCCGGTTCTGTGCTCAGTATCACTCCTGGCAGTCCGGGATGGAACAGGAGGTGGCCGAGCCAGGCAGACACTTTCCCGTGGTCCTGTTTCCCTGGCCCTTAGGTACTTCTGGCTTTATGTCGGGGACACACACCTGGCTGTGCTCAGGTTCCATTCAGGGCTCAGGAGTCACTCCCAGCAGTGCTCAGGAGACCCTGGGGTGTTGGGGAGGGAATCAGATCTTCTGCTGGTCACTTGTGCTTTAAGCCTTGACGTGGCACTATTCCCCCTTTTTTAGGGGGTGGGTTGTGGGCCACACCATATGAGCTCAGGATTTACTCCTGTTCTGGACTCGTGGATACTCCTGGCAGACTCAGGGGACCCATGGGATGCCGGGGGTCAAACCCAGCTCAGCTGTGTGCGAGGCAAATGCCCTCCTTATCCAGAGCACGGCAAAGTCCCTGCCATCAAGCCCTCCATAACAGCACGCGCCCCTCGTACCCATCACCCCATACGCCCTGCTGGATTCTGGTGTCGGGGCGCTCTGAGTAGGGACTCCCTCTTCAGTGCACACAGCCCCCCAGACCTGGGTGTGGCGGTGAGGTCAGCACTGCAGTGACCAGGCCTGAGGGTTGGTTCTCTCTGACCTATCTGAGGGCAAGCCTGGTGAGGGAGCAAAGCTGTCTGTCCGTCTGTATATCCGTCTCACTCTCTCATTTCCTCTCGCCTTCTTTCCCTTTCTTTACAACCCCCTTCCCTTCCTTCTTCCTCCAGCTTTCCTCCCCTCTCTTTCTTCACTCTTCCCCTGACTCCTTCCCTCCCTTTTTTCTCCTCCTTTCCTCCTGCTCTTCCTTCTTCATTTCTTTCCTCTCCCTCCTTCCCTTCCCTTCTTTCCTTTTCCTGTCTCCTTTCCTCCTCCTTTCTCCCTTCCCTCCCTTCCTACTCCTTCCCTCCTCCCTTCCTCCCTCCCTTCTTCCTCCCTTCTGCTCCTTTCCCCGCCTCTCCGTTGCTCTCCTTCCTTTTTCTTCCCTCGTACACCCAGCTATGCTCAGGAGTGCCCCCTGGCGGTACTCGGGGAGAACCCACAGAAGGGCTGGGATTGCCGAGGGACTTGGTGCTCTCCCAGGCTTGGAGAACAGTGGGGAGAGATGGGGAGATCTGAGGAAGTGGCGACGTGCTGCTTCTTGTGGCTCAGAATTTGGAGGGGCAGATGCAGACGGGAGAGCTGGGTGCTGGGAGGGAAGAGGCTGCGTCTGGGCTTGAGGGTGGGGGAGAGCAGCATGGGACACACATGAGGGGAAGAGCCCTGCGAACTCCTGGGTGCTTGTCCCAGTGGTGTTTAGGAAAGTCCCTCCTCAATGCTGTTTTAGAGAGTCACCCTCACTTTCCTGGCTGCACATTGGGGTTTAAGGTGGTGCAGACCGGGAGGAGGTGGAGGAAACCCAGGACAGGAACAGGGCAGGCCCGAGGGAAACCCACACTGCGTAGCTTCCGCAAGCCAGGGAAGGTCGGCGACCCAGAGATCCAGTTGGAAGAAGAAGGTTCCAAGAGAAGGGGAGGGAAGAGAGCGAACAGAGAGCAAGACACTGGACACAGGGCTGGAGCGATAGTCCAGTGGGGAGGGTGTTTGCCTTGCACACGGCTGACCTGGGTTTGATCCCGGCATCCCATATGGTCTCCCCGAGCATCACCAGGAGTGATGCCTGAGCACAGAACTAGAGTTAGTCTTGGACACCACCAGGTATGAACCAAAACACACACCAAAAAAATTAATAAGATTAAAATAAATAGGGATGGGGCTGGAGAGATAGCACAGTAGGGAGGGTGTTTGCCTTGCATGCGGCCGACCCGGGTTACATTCCCAGCATCCCATATGGTTCCCTGAGCACTGCCAGGGGTAGTTCCTGAGTGTAAAGCCAGGAGTAACCCCTGAGCATCGCCAGGTATGATCCAAAAAGGAAAAAAAAGGAAAAAAAGATTGAAATAAATAACTTTCCTTTACAACAAAAACTGCTGTGCTGGAATCTGACCCTCCCTCCATCATTCACCCACCTACCCATTCCCCAGATGCCCAGGACTCTATTTACCCATCTGTCATCTCCTTATCCATCTAGTCACCCACCTTTCCTTCCTTCCTTCCATCCATCCTTCTATTTATCTGTCCATCGACTCAAATACCCATTCATTAGTGTCTGCACACATATCACCCACCCACCCCTTCATCCACCTATCCGTCCATCTACCCATCCATCCACCATCCCTCCATACACCCCTCCATTTCAGCACCCACCCACTCATCTATCCCTCCACCTCCCCGTCCATGTATTTGTGTAAGCCTCAACAACACTTCACCCACCACACACACTTCTCTCCAGAATAACAGAGCAACCTTGGGGCCTGAGCCACCAAAGATGGGATCAGAGGTCACCTTGATTTCTTCAGAGGACCAGCCGATAAGAGCAGTGGGGGGTGGGTGTCAGGAGCTAGCCAAGGTTCCAAGTGAGAGCAGAACATGCCCCCTTCCTGGGAGACCAACCTGGGGTTTCCGCTGCAGCCTTGAGTCCTGATTGTTCATTCTGGAGCCCCAGGCAGGATGTAGCTGCCTGACCAGGCAGAAGTTGATTTATCAAATGTGTGTGTGGGGGGGGTATGTTGGGAGACTTCATGGTTCCTTTTATTCTTTTACTTTTTGGGTCACACCCTGTGATGTTCCGGGGTTACTTCTGGCCCTGCACTCAGAAATTACTCCTTGTGGTGCTTGGCGGATGTTAGGGAGCAAACTTGGTTCAGTCACATGCAAGGCAAATGCCCTACCTGCTACGTGACTGCCCTGATCCCCTGATGGTCCCTTCAAAGCCAGAATTTGCAGGGGGAGACAGAACTACCCCCGCCCCAACCTCCAACTGGACCCGGTCGTAGCAGAGTCTTGCTGAAAGCTCATGTGATTTATGAGTAGCTCACCCAAGGGCAATCACAGAGGCGCTGGAGTGAGATGAGGTGAGAGCCAGTGCGGACACAGCCCTCCTGGGAACGCAGGGACAGGAACCAGCCAGGCAAGGCTCCTGCTGACATTCGGGGCTGCTCTGGGAAGCTGCCAGGAAAGCCATTAGCGCTGCCCAGGGCCACTAGGTGGGCACCCCCAGGAAGTAAGCGTGTCCCCCCATCACTGCCCAGAGGGGGGAAGACAGCCCCGTCCCTACGCAGCTCAGAGCCGGCCTGACGCCATCTGGGCTGTTCCCATCCACTCCAGCTGCACTTTGGGGTGCAGCAGGTGTGGCTGTGCTGGGGGGAACTTGGGTCCACAGCCTGGGATGGGGTGACCCCCTCACACTCAGGCCTCACCGCTCACTCCCTGGTGGGCATCTGCTTTCCCCTAGCGGAGGTGACCCAGAAAGCTGTCGACAGGGGCTGCAGTCTGGGATGGGACAGGGAAGGGACAGCCTCCCCTGAGTGGGCAGAACACCAATGGTCTTGGGTTGCCCCTCTTAATAAGAAGGGGGCTGGCAGGGGGACGGAGAGACTGCGTGGCGAGGTTGGACCCCCAGCACCACATAGCACAGACCAAGGAGTGAGCACTGAGTGCTGCCAGGTGTGGCCAAAAAAAAAAAAAAAGACAAACAAGAAAAGAACAGAGGAGGAGGAGGAGGAGGAGGAGGAGGAGGAGGAGGAGGAGGAATCCCCACTGTTCTGTCTCTCTGAACCTATTTTGAAGAGCGTTTCTGAGTCCCCAGGACTGACCCCTGAGAGCAGGGCCAGGAGTGAGTAAGCCCCGAGCGGCGCAGGGCATGCCTCCCTCAAAAGAGAAATCCACAAAAAAATTAAACATGGGAAGGGTCGTTCAACCCTGAGACAGCTTGGCTTGGGCAGCTGCCCTGAACAGCCCCGCCCCGCCCCCCACCGCGGCCCAAGCCCTCCCTCATGCCCCCCCAGCCCCCAACGTGGGCACAGAAGGAAATGTTCTTCCTGCAGATCAATATTGACGAAAGGGAGGGAGTGGGCAGGGGCCAGGTGAGAGCCCAAGCGACCGAGCTATGAGGAAGTGGAGGGGCCCAGGCGGGCACTGGCTGGAGTTCCTAGGGTGACCCTGGGGTGAAGAGAGACTCAGTCTCTGCCAGGCAGATGCGTCCGGCACCTGCAGCCTGACCCCAGCCTGGGGTAGCTCCCCCCACTCCCCAGTGAAATCAGACCGACCGTGCAGGGAATCCAGGGGGAGAAGTCTGGCCCAGCCTCCCACCCCAACTGCTCCCAACCTGTCGTCACAGTGGGGGAACCCCCCAAAATGAGGCTGGAGTCCAGGGGCAGTTTCCAAGACTGAATTATGGCAAAGGAGCTCCCGATTCTGGGAAGGGGCAGAGTGAGGAGGCACCTTTCACCAGCCTGGGCTTCAGAGGTGCATGAGGGCAGCCGAGCAGACAGCTGGCCCTGCAGCACAAGCTAAGGTGCTGCTTGGCTACGGTCCAGCTCAGCCTGGAACCTGAATGCTCACAGCTTCACGCCCGGAGCAAACAGGGGGCATCGAGGTACTCTGCACAAACTCTGGTACTGTGCAGTGACAAAGGCACCAGCCTTGGATACAAGGTGTCCTGTGTGGGAACCGAGACCCTGGACATGTCACCAAGATGCTAAATGCGGTCACCCAGACACACCGAGAAAAAGACGTTTCACAACCAAGACAGATAATGTGGTCACCAAGACCCTGTAACAGAGATTCAAGTCCAAAGACACTGAGAAGGGTGGGCTGGGCATCCTCCCTAGGAAGTGGGGTTAGCGCGTTTCAGCCCGCGGAGACTTAGCAATCATCAGACGAAAACAGAAATGCTGGCCGAGGCGGGGGCACAGGGGGTAGGGCACTTGTGTTTGCCTCACACGTGGCTGACCCAAGGTTGATCTATGGCATCCTATATGGTCCCCCAAGCACCACCAGGTGTAATTCCTGAGTGCAGAGACATATATAATCCCTGAGAATTGCTGGGTGTGAAGAGAGAAAAAGAAAGAAAGGAAGGAAGGAAGGACGGACGGATGGAAGGAAGGAAGGAAAAGACGGAGGGAGGGAGGGAGGAAGGGAGGGAGGGAGGAAGGAAGGGAAAGAAAGAAAAGACAGGAAGGAAGGAAAGGAAAGAAAGAAAGAGAAAGAAAGAAAGAAAGAAAGAAAGAAAGAAGGAAGGAAGGAGGGAGGAGGGAGGGAGGAAGGAAGGAAGGAAGGAAGGAAGGAAGGGGAAGAAAGGAAGGAAGGAGGGAGGGAGGGAAAGAGGGAGGGAGGGAAGGAAGGATGGAAGGAAGGAAGAAGGAAGGAGGGAAGAAAGGGAGACAAGAGAAAGAGGGAGAGAGAAAGAAAGAATGGTAAAGGGGGAAGGAAGGAAGAATGGGAAAGAGGAAGGGAGGGGAGAGATGTTGGCATGATATAAAAGGAAAGGGAGGGGCCAGAAGAGCACACAAGGGAAGGCGTTTTGTGGGCATGTGGCCGACCCTGGTTTAATCCCCAGTGCTACACAGGGACCCCTGAACACTGCCAGGAGTGACCTCTGAGCACGAAGATGGGAGTAAACCCGGGTACCGCCGACGTGGTCCAACCCTCTACCACCCAAGGAAAGCGAGAAAGAGGGAGGGGAAAGTGCTGCAGGTGATCAGGGTGAGGGTGACTATGTGCAGTGGGAGAGACAGGCGTGGAAAGAGGCTCCCGCCCACTACCTCTGTCCCCAGGGGAGTGTCTGGGAAAATCCCGGACCGAGAAGAGTCCTCAGTGAGCCCTGCACAGGAAGGACCTCACACCTCAGTGTCACAGGAGGTGGCCGTTTGACTGCAGTGGGCTCCACTTGCTTTGCACCGCAGCATGAGGCAGAACCTCGTCAGCTGATTTCTCAGGCGGCCGTGAGAGCCAGGCTGGAGAGGAATTGCTCTTTGCAGGAAAGAAACGTCAGTCCTAAACCAAACTCAGACCTTTCAGGGTCCACTACCTTCCTCCATGGTACAGAATTTCAGGGAGATGAAGGGTGAAGTCAAATAGATTTATATTTAGAGATGATGAGGAAAGAGAGAGAGAGAGAGGAAAGAGAGAGAGAGATGGAGAGAGTGAGAGAGGAGAGAGAGAATGGCTTTCTTCCAAGGGGAGCGAGCCAAGAGACCCCATCTGAGGTAGGGCTACAGGTCGCCCCTAGATTGGGGAAGCACCCTGCTTGTCTTGCTAGAGTTGATTTGATTTTTGAAAAAAAAAAAAAAACTTTGCCACACCCAGTGGTTCTCAGGGCTTACTTGTAGCTCTATGCTCAAGGGTCACTCCTGGAAGGGCGTGGGGGACAAATACAGAGTGCTGGGGATTGAATCCAGGTTGACTGTGTAGAAGGCAACTTCCCTTCCCATTGTACTATCTCTCCAGCGCTGCAAAGTTGATTTTACAGGTTTTTCCCCCCAACTTTCTCTGGAGATAAAAATCTATTGCTTGGAGCTGGAGAGATAATACCACAGTAAGCACTTGGCTTTGAATGCAGCCAACCTGGGTTTGATCCCTGGCAACCCATATGGTCCCCTGAGCACAGCCAAGAGTGATTCCTGAGTTCAGAGCCAGGAGTAACTCTGAGTATCGCTAAGTGTGGCCGCCTTCTCCCCACCAAAAAAGAGTCCATTGCAAGGGTGTTGTCAAGGGGAAGACCTTGGAACTTTTGGTGCCTGCCTTCCTATGCCGTTTCTGCCGGCTGGGACAGCATCCGGCCAGCACCGGGCCTGCACTGGCACCAGTTATGGTCATCCTAGGCCTCAATTCCTGTGTCTACAAGGTGGGTGCAACCATAATGCCTTGGGCTACTTTAGGGCCAGGGACAGTCACTTCTGCAAATCCAGTCTTGCTGGGGACGGTAGCAATAGTGCAGCAGGTAGGATGTTTGCTTTGCACATGCCCACCCGGGTTCAAACCCTGGCACCTGTGTACTCAACCCAGCCCCACCAGGAGTGATCTCTAAGTGCTGAGCCTGGAGTGGGCCTGGATGTCCCCCCCCGCCGCCCCGAAACAAATCCCATCACGTTGCTATGGCCCCCACCCCCGACCACCTCTACCTGCTGCTTCATAGGGTATTCGTTAGTGTCGCTGGGGTTGGGGGAGACTCTAAGGGAGTGGAAATCAGAGTCGAGGGGACTGGCACGGAGGCCCTCAATCTGTGGCCAGACCACCTCCATCTGGTCTGGTGTCCCCCTGTGGTGTTTGGCCCCCTGCCAAGGCTACCTTCAGTCCCTCTTCCCCAAAGCAGCAGGCCGAGTGCCAGTGTTGATTTTGGCCTCAGCACCCTGCAAACATTGCCCAAGGCACGCTACTCCTCACCCTGAGCATGGTACCTCCGCGCCCTGCCCCGCCCCGCCCCCACCCTAGTGTGGATAGATGGCTGGTCCCTGCCGTCCTGCGTGATCTCTCCACTCAAGGGGCTTTCTGAGATCCCCCCGTGCTGCGTAGCAGGGAACGGGCCGTTGAGGTTCCCAGGAGCAGTGCTGCCGGCTCTCCAGACCCCAACTCCACAACCTTTGAACAGAACCATCCACGGACAGTCATGGCAGGGCCTGGAGCAATAATGCAGCAGGGAGGGCACTTGCCTTGCATGTGACTAACCTGGGTTCGATTCCCAGCATTCCATAGGGTCCCCTGAGCCCTGCCAGGAGTGGTCCCTGAGAGCAGAAGTGTGTCCTGAACAACAAACCAGGAGTCAGCCCTGAGCAAGACGTGGCCCCCAAACAACAACAGAAAAGAATGTTCTCTGGGAAGGCTCAGGTGGCCAGCCGAACAAACCAAGCTCTTCCTCAAGGTCTGGCTCTAGCGCTGCCAAGAGGAAGTCCTGGAGCCTGGGCAGGGTTGGGGGCACACGTTTCCCAGAACTAATCCCCACCAGCAGGAAGTCTCATTGGGCCCTGCCTGTTGGCTGAGCAAACAGCATCTCTCTTGGAGGTCAGGGTGGAAGACCCCAGCCCCTGAGAGGGGCCAAGACTGGGTATATAAGGGACTGCGCCCGACCAGCCTGCGACTGGATCCCTGGAGAACCCCTCGCCATGAAGCCCTTCATATCCGCTGCCATCCTGGCTGCCTGCGTGGCCTTGCTCGGCCACTCCGGTGGGTGCCTGACCTCCGTGTCCCCCCCATCTCTCTCCAGGCTGCCCCTGGCTACTCTCCTGCAGGCTGAGGTCCTCTGAAGGTTCCCTGTCTCCGGTCACCTTCTCCGCTGGGTGTCCCTGTGTCGGTCCTGGGAAGCTCCATCCTCTACCTGTCCCCTATCCCGGGTCCCCCTGTCCTCCCAGCCCCTAGCGTGCTCTCTCCCCAGACAAGCCTCCCTGCTTAGCTCAGGGCAGCGGGTACAGGGCTGTTCTGGGGGCCCAGGTCTCTCAGGGATCCTGACGGCCTCTTGCCTTATGTGTGCAGTGACTGCCTCCTTCCTGCCCAGCAAGCTGAACCCGGTGCAGGCCGTGGTCGCCGTGCCCAAGGTGGTCGGGAACCTGGCCAGTCCCGCCGCCATGCCCAAGATGTTCGGGAACCTGGCCAGTCCCCTCCTGCACAGGCTCAACTCCCTGCGCTTCCTGCTCAGCCTCGTGGGCATCCCCGTGGAGCACTTGGTGGAAGGCACCCAGAAGTGTGTGGCCGAGCTGGGTCCCGAGGCCATAGAGTCCGTGATGGCTTTGAAGAAGCTGCTGGTAATGTGGGCGCCCAGCATCCCTCCCCCCCACAGAATCTCCTCAGCACCCCAGCCCCACACCACGCCCGGAACCCAACTTCCCATGCCGCACCCAGAACCCAACTTCCCATGCTGCACCCCAGAACCCCAGCCCCCACACTGCACCCCACTTCCCATCCTGTACCCTCAGTACCCCAGCGCTCCACCTCTCTGGCTCCTAGAGGCCTCCCTGCCGTGGGAATGCACTGGAGTGACCTGGTGTGTGTGCAGGGGTCCAGATGCTCATGGGGGGCTGCGGAGGGTGGGATGAGGGTGCCTCAAGCACGACTTTTCCTTTACAGGGGGTCCTGACATTCATAGGTTGAGCTGTGTTGACCGGGGGGCCGAGATGTCACTTCTCTGGAGGGGGAGTCACAACCCCCGCCCCCATCTTCCCGTCTTTCAATAAACATGACTGAAAGAGCAACTTCTGGTTCTTCTTCCTGCCCACACTGCTGTGTGGTGACGGCTGAAGGGCAAGAGGCCTTGCTTGGAGTGTGGGACTCCAGATTGTGTTATCACGAACAGGGACGGCCCATGCCCCGAGCATAGGGGTAAGGGGAGACGTGTGGGTCCTCGAAGCATACAGTGGCAGCTCCAATCCTGCAGACATTTGGGGACAAATGAAATTTGGGATTGTGCTCCCCTCCCCATTGGAGTCTCCCTGGAACTGGGGGTGGGAGATGGGAACCCACGCTCTGTTAATTCTTCTTGGTTTGCACCTGTCTTATTCTGGGGATTCGCCATTTCCAGTCCAGATGGATCCGCAAGAGGTGAGGGCTATAGCACGGCGGGGAGGGCACTTGCCTTGCACATGGCCAACCTGGGTTCCATCCCCAGCACCCCATAGGGTCCCTCTAGCACTATCAGGAGTGATTCCTGAGTGCAGAGTTAGGAGTAAGCCTTGAGTTTCACCAGGCGTGGCCCCAAACCAAAAACACGGATGGGTCTCCAGGTCAGTGAGAAGTGACCAGGTCAATGGGAGGTGCAGGTCACCAGCCCAGTTGCAAAGTTTTAGTTTACAAAGAAACCAACTCTGCACCCAGAGACCCTTTTCCACCACATTAAGCAGAGATCTGGGGTTTTCTGTGCCTATATACATTAAATACTATTTAAAATATATTATAAAAACATGGCCGGCTGCGATAGCACAGCGGTAGGGCGTTTGCCTTGCACGCAGCCAACATGGCCGACCCGAGTTCGAT
>JAOXYA010145347.1:0-10027 GCA_028565675.1 Sorex palustris | reverse complement strand
CAGTAACAACAAAGGCTCCAATGGAGACGTTACTGGGCCCGCTCGAGCAAATCGATGATCAACGGGAGGACCTTTACTTTACTTTACTCATATATATTATATTATATTATATTATATTATATTATATTATGTCATATATATATAAGTAAAAAAGCGACTGCAGTATTTTTGCATATATTCAATGTTCACTGCAATCAAGTAGTTGTCCTACCAATCAAAAAAAAATGTACTGTATTTGTATGTCTTTTCTTATAAAACATTTTTTAGTTTTATTCTTATTACTCCTAATCAATTAATCTTATTCTTTCTTCCTATAATAATCCTTCATTGTTTTTCTAGTCTCCCAACAGTTTTATCAGGTAAATAGACTTTCTCCCACCACCACCTCAGTTTCTCTCTCACCTTTCTGTGTCTTTTGGGACTACTGCTTCCCCAATTTACTACCCAGTTCTTCAGAGACTAGCCAGTTTTCAGCTGCAATTTTCTTATTTCATGCTTTTGGATAACCTAGTTTACTCATAGAATTGTTAGAAACAAATTTTCTGAATCTTTGGTGATTGACTATGTTTTTCATCTGTTTTCTAGCCCACACTTGATTGATACTTTTATAAGGATAGAATTTTAAATAGGTTATATCCCATCTGAATTTTTAAGTGGTTTGTATGTTTTTCTAAAACAAATAGAAAATGAATACTTTCAAAGTTCCTCCATACATGTTTCCCTAACATTTTAAGAATTCTTAGAGAATATCATATAGTGATATAAAGTAACACTACTTCAATTTTTAAAAAATCCTTAGACAATGAAAGAAGGGCATAGAATGCATAGTAATGACATTTGAGATTTTTTAAAAATTTTTATTTTATTGAAGCAGGGGCATACCCAGTGGTGCTCAGGGCTTACTACTAGCTTTGTCCTCAGGAATTACTCCAGATGGGTTTCAGGGGACTATATGTAGAGCTAGGCATTGAATCCAAGAAAGCCACATCAAGGTAAGTCCCCTTCCCACTCTATAATCTTGCCCTGTTTAGTGGTTTGGAGGAGAAACCATACTTGAAAGTACACAGGGGCTATTCCCCTCTCTGTCCTACAATGGGATTAAGCCTCAAGCAAAACAAGTGCCTTAACCCATTTATTATCTCTTTGAGATGAAGTTTTGCTTTAATGTAACACTAACTAAAAAAATTAGAAAGCTACAATGCAAATTAAATGTAGTGTCCTTTGTTAATAAATTATTAAAATTCCAAAACAATAACAGTAGAGCACCACATCAAGAGCCTTTGAAATACAGGACCCTGAGAAACAGCAGAGATAGTATACTTGTGAAGCTGACCTATTGTAATATCTGGCTCTATAGATTATATCCTTAATCATCACTCTTTCATTTCACTGAAAATTACAATCCCTTTTATAAAATACATAGTAGAACCCTTCTTTGATGCAGAATTTCAAAGGTACCAAGTCTGCCCCAGCTGAATTAGAAATGTGTGCCCACTTAACTGTTCTTCTTTTAGCTTGGTTTTGTCCCTTGGTGCACTTTTCCAAAATGACTGTGGTACTGTTTTTAAAAGTTATTCTTAATCTCTATCACAATTTTTATAAAGTATTTTATTATGATTTTCTTTATTTTGATTTTCTTGCCACATAAGTTTTTTGGGCTAGAGCAATAACACAGTGGTTAGGGCATTTGCCTTGCACGTGGCCGACATGTGTTTGATTCCTCTATTTCTCTCAGAGAGACCGGTAATCTCCCAAGAGTATCCCGCCCGCATGGCAAAGCCTGGCAAGCTACCCATGATATATCCGATATGCCAAAAAGAGTAACAAGAAGTCTCAAAGTGGAGACGTTCCTGGTGCCCACTCAGGCAAATGGATGAACAATGGGAGGAGAGTGTTACAGTGCTATAAGTCTTTTATGCATTGATAATGTTCTTTTTTGGTACAGTTTATAAAATCCTGCCTGTTCATAAATTTGGTAATTTTGGAGGAGGGTGTTGAGGTCACAGCTAGCTGGTTTTTGCTTTGCTTCTGTAGATCCTCAGGAAATCATATAGTGCCAAGGATCAAATACAGATCTCCCTATTCAGTCTTTTAAGCTGCCTCTGTGCTATAAATGATATTTCATTTGATGACAGGCATGAAGAACTTCACATTGTTAAGTGCTAGATGTTGTTGTAATTAAGTAGGATTTAACTTTGTTTTGCAGTGCAAATATTTTATTTGGAGTAAATTAGCAAACTTTCACATTTGCTTTTAATATTTCTTAGGGTGAAACTGGAGCAGTCAGTAAACTGGAGTTAAAATAACAAAGACAATAACACACTCTGAGGGCTTTACCTCAGGTCTTCTTAACAAAGGCATCTTGGAGGTGAGGATATGAACTACCTTAGCTCTGAATTACCTCCAAATATATTTTTTTACTCATCATTCTTTGAAAACTCTTTCACAATCACAAGGCAGTTTTCTCCCATTCATTTCTTCTCAGTACTTATTCAGACTAGAGGGCTCCCTTAAAAACATCTGGAGTACTCATTTGCTTCTCACCCAACCCTGCAGCAATCTTTTCTCTAATATTCAACCACCCTCACCAATATAGATATGGATAAATATGACAGATATGGATACAAAGATATAGAAATAGAGGAAATCAATAATATACAATGGGAACGAGTAATCTTTAGGGATAAAGTGGTGTAAACAATATTAGATGGTTACATGCAAAAGGGGCTGGAGCAATAGCACAGCAGGTAGGGCGTCTGCCTTGCATGCGGCCAACATGGCTGACCTGAATTTAATTCCCACCCCCCCCTCAGAGAGTCTGGCAAGCTACTGAGAGTATCTCACCCACACAGCAAAGCCTGGCAAGCTACTCGTGATGCATTTGATATGCCAAACACAGTAACAAGTGTCACAATGGAGACGTTACTGGGCCCGCTCGAGGAAATCGATGAACAACGGAGGACAGCGACAGTGACATGCAAAAGAATGAAAGTACAGCACTTTCTTTCTTACAATATACATAAGACAAAGTAATTCATAAACAGAAGATATAAAGATCATTAAATTCCTAGAAGAGGACATAAGAAGGGTAGGTACATTGACCTCAGTCTTGGTGTCAATTGATGGTATTCTGAATATGACTCCAGATATAAATAAAATAAAGTAAAATAAGCCAATGAGTACATCAAAATATAGTATTAAAGCTTTTTTCACCATTAAGGGAGCAATAAATACAGAAAGCCTACTGAATGGGGTGGGGGGAATGTTTGGAAATTAGATAAAGAAGTAATCTGATAAAGAAGTAATCTCTGAGGTTAACAGAACAGAACAGAATTTTTTCCACAACCAGAATCTCTAGTATTCCCTTCCACCTCACCCCTCACTCCAACCCTTCCCCTGCCTGTGGGACAGACAATTTCCCCCATACTCTCTCTCTACTTTGGTTATATTCGATTTTTCGACACCAGCCTCACCACCTTGGGGATCAGACCTGAGTTGACCGCAGGACAGGCAAGTGCCCCGGCCTTGTGTTATATTGGCCGCGTGACATCTTATTATCTAGTTCTTACTCTGGAGAACATGGCAGGCTACCAAAAGTATCCTGCCCACATGGCAGAGTCTGGCAAACTCCCTGTGGCGTATTCAATGTGCCAAAAACCAGTAACCATGATGGGTCTCATTCTCCTGAGCCTGAAAGAGCCTCGAATGTGGCACTTTTTAAAATCTCAGGGCTAGGACAAAGGAGACATTACTGGGGTCTGCTTGAGGCAATCGATGAATAACAGGATGACAGTGATACAGTGACATTGTTGATAATACTTGTAACACAGTCACTTTTTACAGTCTCTCTGTGGACTTGCTTTTTTCTTTTGTGACCACAGTGTTCATGACTCACTTCCCTTTATCTCAGTAAGCAAACAGAGCCTTGTAATCGCGAATATCAGACCAAGCATATGTGGTGTCCGATCACATGTGTTACCCACATCTCCTCTCTTGAGATGTGTACTGGGGCTCTCTCTGCCTTCGGAGAAACCCACATTCTCTCTTGAGCGAATTATTGTCTCTACTTTTCTCAAAAAAGCGTCCAAAGAAAATTTTTTCATTTCACTGCTCCTCCTGAAATTGTTTTCTGTGAGAAAGACAAGGACACAAGAGGTCTGGGACACAAGGACACAAGCCTAGGAATGACTTTCTTTTCCTGTAAAGGGCAATTTCTCACTCCAGTCTGAGTTCATGACTTTCTGAGAAATCGGGTGGGGAGGGGATTAACATCTGTGTGGTGCAGATTAAGTGGGTGTCAAGTGGGGCTGGTGGGACCTGTGGTCCCTGCTGAGAAGGGGCTCATTGCAGACTTTATCAGTCTTAGCCTTTTCAACCCTTCGCAGGGTAGCAGAGGTAGATTGGGAGAAAGTGGCTGTCTCTTATTCTCCAAAACAGATAAGTAACTTGTCCGGACTCACTGATTTCATACAGGAGAGCACCAATGATAAAGTCTTCTTGCATGTAGGAGCTAGGTGTTTATTATTGATCAAGATATGAAAGATATTGATTGATAAATATCTGAAAGAATAAGTGGAGAAAGAAAATGGCATATTTATGGCAAGTTCCCATTTGTAGTTCAACAGGTCTTAGTAAACCTGAAAGAATGTTCAGGAGTGAAGAGTGCTCAGGAGTGAAGTTTCAGGAATGAATTTGGAACATCAGAATGTTCTGTACCGGCTGAATGGCTTGTCTCTTCGTGTTCATGTCTTGTAATCACTGTGTGTAATTTGTTTCAGGAGGGGTACAGTTAGGCAAACTGGTTCTGCCCAGTAGAGGAAGACCTTAAAGGAGCTGACAGCTGACCCTCTGAAAACGTAATCTTAAGAAGATGGATAAAATCAGAAGCATACTGAATAACAAGAATAAGTAACAGAGACAGGTCAATAGAAGAACAAATAAACCAATGGAACTAAAAAAGTATTCTGAGTAGTCCCACCCATATATGACAGTTTGGTTTGTACAAAATTATATTGCAGTACCTCTGTGAAAGAATTTTTTTTGTAAGGATTCATTGGATATTGTGTTAGTCGAGATCTGACTGGGAGAAAAACATAAATGGTACCAGTTATTTCAACAGAGAGAATAAAAAAATAGAATGTAGAAGATACAAAAGATTAGTATTCAAGAACTGCAGTGGCTGAAAGGACACAGTTAAGTTACAATGTGATGAAAGTAGTTGTCACTGCTAGGATTTGGCTGTCCCAAAGGAAGAGCATGTGATTATTAAATCCCAAAAGCCAAGAATGGTGGCCAGGAATGATATTTAAGGGTTCTAAATGTTAATAATTTTAAAGAAAATTCAAAAAGAAACGAATAAGTAGTTGAAATACTTCTTTTGTTATCTTTGTCTCCTATTCATTCTTCAAATGCTAAAATATTTATCTAAATCTTTCTTATTTCAGTTTCAATGAAGGCCTCGTACACCCCTCCCATCCCTTGTGTAGTTTCCTACATTATTTTGGAGAATCGGGGTTAGTAGGGTTACCCCTGACTGTGCTCAGGGATTACTCCTGGCTTCGTGCTCGCGGATTATTCCTGGCAGAACTGATCAAACCAGGGACTGGCTGTGTTAAAAAACAGTGCCTTGCCAACTGATTCCAGCTCTAGTTTTTTTTTACATTTTAAAGTCTACTCTGAAGGGACTGGAACATCCTACAGTGGTAGGGTAGGGTGTTTGCCTTGCATTCTTCTTCCTCTTCTTCATTTCCTCCTCCTGGTTTTAGGGGTTTTTGTGTATGTATGTGTGTGCTTGTGTGTGTGTGTATGTGTGTGTCTGTGTGTGTGAAGCAAAATCTTAAAACATATTACTCTCAAAAATATGTTTCTATTCATATTTTTTGGGTCAGTAATGGATATTAAAATATCTTCTCTCATCCTGTAATTGTTTTTTATTGTTTCCAAAGTAATCTCTAACCAATATGGAAGCCATCATCATGGTATGCCACCTTGTAGGTTTCCAGTAATTGGACTGAAGATTTTCACATGACCAAAAATCAGTCTAATCAGAATTTTTCTTTCAGGGGATTTTTTTCCAGTTGTTCATGGAGCATATCTTTTCTCCCTGTCTACAGAAATGCTTGTTGTGAGTAGCTGAGCGCCATGATCCCTGTCATCTGCAAAAACCTAAATGCAGTGGCAGAGAAACTTGCTGCAAGAAAGGCTAGAAATAAGTATCTCATAGATTGTTAGTAATTACTTCTCATCCTCTGTGAAGCGATTTAATGTGAATTAATATCTTCCTCCCTTTTCTGTTTTACTTACTTTGAACTAAGTTTTTAATATTTTAGATCAAGAGTCCCAAAAAATTCATTGACAGAAACTGTATATGGCATAATATTTTTAAGATAGAATTTTCCTTTGAACAAAATTATTGTTAGCTTTTAAGGTGAAGTAAAATGAACATATGACATTTTTAAGTGGAAAAGATTGAATATGAATGCCATCAATTAGTATGTTAAGGAAAAATGAGCAGATTAAAAAATTTATTTAAGAATCTAAAAATTTTCTTGTGCTGGAGTGATTGTACAGTGCACAGAATGTTTATCTTCCACAAAACCAAAATTGAAAGTAATCTGAAAATTGTCAAAAAAGTAAAAAATATGTATGTATAAATTAGTTTCCATATGTAAGTAGGAATTTTAAGTCAAAGTCCGGGTTTATCATATCACTCTTATCTCTAAGTGATTAGTCAATCAGCTATACTTTATTAATATAAAGAAGCAACTCAATTCAAAATGTTGGATTTTTTGTTTTTGTTTTCGGGTCACACCCATTGGTGCTCAGGGCTTACTCCTGTCTTTATGCCCAGGAATCATTCCTGGTAGTGATCAAGGAAACAACATGGGGTCTGGGGAATGAATCTAGGTCACCCATGTGCAAGGCAACCACCATTCCCACTGTACTATTACTCCGACCCCTAAAGTTGGTTCTTAAAACAATATTATTATCACGGAGGCAAACAGATGTGAGAAGCATATCTAAAACTTGTAGCACCTGAGTCTGAATTAGTTGTAGGACCATGTGCTAAATAATATAACACACTAAAATTTAAAATGACATAAATTTTTGTTTATATGCTTTTAGGATAAAAAATAAATATCACATTATGAAACAAAGAATGAAACAAACAAAATCCACCCCCTGCCTGTATGAGAAGCACTGTAATTTTTCAAATGTTATTGTATATCCTCCTCTTCTCTCTGTTTTCATTCTCTTCATTGTTCACTCCAAGAGTCAAATGTCCTCCTTGCCTCCTATTTCTAGAATGAACAGCTCGTATGTAAATATCTTCCAGTCTTGTCTTCAAAATACTCTTCATTCTCTCCCCAGAGCCTTAACTTATATGAGTTTGTTTGATCATCTTCCACTAGTCTGTCAATATTCACACATTGGAAACTTCAGGTCAGTAGTAACTTCCCATAATCCACTACTCTGCCCTTTGGTACTATTTAGAGAATGAGTCAAGTAGAAAAATTTAAACCTTTATTAAAACTGACTTTCAATTAAAGTCTAGAAAGCATCATGATTTTTTCTGTTTGTTTTTTGTTTTTTGTTTTATTAGTGAAACAACATGAGGTACAGTTGTAGACTTACAAGTTGTTGTGCTTGGGTTTCAGTTATACAATGACCAAGTACCCATCCCACCATCAGTGCCTATTCTCCACCCCCACCAATCCCAATATCCCTCCCACCCTGCCTCTGTGGCAGGGCACTTCCTTTTGTTCTGTCTCTCCTTTTGGGTACTGTGGTCTGCAGAAGAGACATTGGGTGGCAATCATGTTCGTTCTATAGTCTACTTTCAGCATGCATCTCCCATCCTGGGAGGATCTTCCCAGCACCCTTTATTTGGTGCTCCCTTCTCTATCTGATCTGCCTTTACCCCTAGCGTATGCAGCTGGCCTCCAAGCCATGGAGTAAACCTCCTGGTACTTATCCTGGCTATTCTTGGGTGTTAGTCTCCTCTTTTGTTACTTTATGAGGAATGTCAATTAGATATTGAGGATTTTTGATGCCAACTTATGACCATAGCAGAATCTTTCTATTTTATTTTTGGTTTTGGGGGCCACATCTACAGTGTGTGGACAGCACTCAGAGTATCATGAACTTGGGGATTGGTTCTGGGTTTACAGCGTTCAACCTGGTCAGCATGCAAACGAACTGTGTCTGGCCTGATAAGTTGTTTTTATGACCCCAGCAGAACATTTTAAAGGGGGAAGAGTGGAAAGAGAGCTCAGTGGGCTGACTGCATGCTTTGGTTCAGGAAAAAGTGTTTGATCTCTAGCGACCTATGCCCCCTGAAGCACTGAACACTCCTAATTCTGAATTAGGAGTGATTTCTGAGATGGTGGGGGTGGGGTGGTTTGGGCCACTCTTGGCAGGACTCAGTAGTTATTCCTGGATCTGTTCAGGGGAGTCACTCTGGGTGGTATCTGGTACCTTATGTGGTGATGAATGAGGGTTGGTTCGTGGCCTTAACTTTTGGACTCTCTGGTCCCCCCGCAGGGAAGTTTGAAGTTGAACCTAAAAATTATGTATAGTGGTGAAAAAGGAAAATCTGTGTCTTCTCTAAAATTCAGCTTGGGGGATATGAGAGAGGGAGAGAGAAAAAGAAGGCAAGCTTTTTTTTTGTTTTTAATTTTATTTTTATAAAGTTGTTCACAATAAATCATTACATCAACATTCCAACAATAATTCCACTACCATGACACCTTCCCACCCCCATTATTTTGAATTTTCCCAACCATCACCCACGCCTACCCCAGTAGCAGGCCCTAAATAATTGATTTTGTATAGAAGGACAGTTTTTGGTTCAAATTCACGCCCAAGCACCAGAAGGTCCCTGAATGTCCCTGAACGGCAAGAGAAGGGTCACTGAAGTTGATGGCTTGCTTAAGACCCCTTTTTTGGTGTCAAAATGACTATTGGGAAGCAGCCAAAACATTTCTGAGCAATGGTGCCACAGAGGGTCTGCCCTGGGCAGTGAGTGTCCAGAGCTCAGAATAAAGCTGCAAAAAAAAAATACTGCCTTTGAGTGACTCTGTTTTGAGCTGCATCAACACTATTTTCTAACCAAGCCTGCAGGGGCTCTTCGGAAGCTCTTTCGCTGCCCTTGGCCATGATGGGGCCTTACCAGGAAGGAGAAGTCACTAATAAACTGGCCCTGAAGGTGCTTTCAGGAGGCTGTGTTTGAGGCTGGTTGGGAGCGTTGCTAGGAAGCGGGGCGGACCTGGCTCTGAGCAAGCGCGGAGGCCTCACTCGCTGAGGACCCCTAAACTCGCTTAGTTTAGATTAAGTGGAGGTTTCTAGACTGTTGATGTGAAAAAAATCTTTTGCATGATACCTTCTCCACTACCACTGCATCATAGTTATTATTATTTCTCCCGCAATGCTAGTGATTTTCCGCTTCTCAACTTTCCTCCCTAAAGCTCTCTTTCTCTTCCAGGGTCGGGTGAGGAAGTAGTGATGTAAAAGAAGGGGCAGGACCCCCCTCCCCCCCCTCCCGGACGTTTCTGATGTGATTCTGCTTCTCTTGAGACGCAGGGTTTATTCTCGGAAAATAATTCGTTTTAGATAAATAAAATTAAGAGACCCAGAGAAAAAGAAAGACACACAGGTTTTTTTTTTAGTTTTGATGAGTGTGCTAGTAATAAAACCAGAAACAAAATCCAAACCCTACTAGCTCCCTACTGGATGAACTTGGAACATATTCTAGGTGTTAGGTATATTTTACAGATGGATATATATTTTTAAATACTTATAAACCTAAAATGTACGCTCATTCACACTAGGATACATATGACTAATAATGTCTAGTGTGACTTCTCCAGAGAGATTTTCTGTTTGACTTGCAATGACTTCTTTTTTAAAAAATTTTTATTAGTGAAACCCCATGAGGTACATTTGTGGACTTACAAGCTTTTGTGCTTGGGTTTCAGTTATACAATGATCGAGTACCCATCCCTCCACCAGTGCCCATTCTCCACCA
>JAOXYA010145330.1:0-10027 GCA_028565675.1 Sorex palustris | reverse complement strand
AGTAAATAAATAAAAGACTAAATCCAATTGCTTAAATATCCAACTATGAGTAGCACTTTGCTATAGCACTGTCTCCCATAGTTCATAGATTTGCTCAGGCGGGCACCAGTAACATCTCCATTGTGAGACTTGTTACTGCTTTCGGCATATCAAATACGCCACGGGGAGCTTGCCAGGCTCTGCCGGCTCTCTGAGAGAGACAGAGAAATCAAACCCAGGTCAGCCACGTGCAAGGCAAATGCCCTACCCGCTGTGCTATTGCGCCAACTATGAGTATACTAAAGATAATAATTATAATCTAACCAAGATAATGTTAGAAGATTTTCAGAAGGATGCAATTTAAAAATTGGAAGAAAAAAGAGGTAAAGTGTGTTGATTACATGTTGATGATGTTGTTAAGATATTGATAATGTTTCACTAAGTTTCTGGACTGAGTATTCTAAAGTATGTTATAAGTTAGATGTAGATTCTGGAGGTCACTTATCACTTGAAAACATATATTCAAAAACTTGGAATAAACCTATTTCTTAAAACCTCAAATGACCACACCCAAATTAAAGAAGACAGCTTGAAGAGTCTTACAAAGTACTTTTCAGCAGAGACAAAATTATTTTAAAAGAACTAAATGCCCCCGGTAAGGACAGCCAGGTGCGGGGGCAGGAGACTCTGTCTTAACTTCTTTTAAATATAACTGCGTATAACAAAAACAGCAGTAATCACGTACTGGGAGATTTATGGCAAAGTAAAATCGCATAAAGCATGAGAAGGGTTAAACGGAATTATGTTGTTGTAAATTTTCCCATTTAATATGAAGTGACATTCTATCCATTTATGGTAGGGCAAGAACAATTGTTGTTTAAAAATCCAATAGTTTGGATAAAGCAAAAAACAACAACAAATAAAACAAACCAATAAATAAAGATAAACTTAGATCCATCTCTATGCCATTTGAAAAAGATTCCAGTTAATTAACTACTCAGATAAGTTAATTATATGAGAGTGTTTTTGTTTATTTTTAAGCCATACTCAGCTGTACTCAGGACTTACTCCTGGTTCCATGCTCAGGGACCACTTCTGGCAGTGCTTAGGGGAACATATGGATGCTGGGGATTGAGCCCAGGTCAGACACATGCAAGACAAGCACCCTGCTTTCTGTACTACAGATATAGTTTCATCCCAGATCAGTTAACTTTAGAAAAGTTGATAGCATGCAATAGCAATTAAAAGAAAACTGAGTGATTAAAGTAACATCTAATAATATAGATCTTAAGACTAAAAATATTAATAGAGAAAAGTAGAATATTTGTAAGTGATGTAAGTTTTTTTTTCTTTTTGGGTCACACCTGGCAATGCACAGGGGTTACACCTGGCTCTGCACTCAGGAGTTACTCCTGGAAGTGCTCAGGGGACCATATGGGATGCTGGGAATTGAACCGGGTTGGCAGCGTGCAAGGCAAACGCCCTACCCGCTGTGCTATCTCTCCAGCCCCAATAAGTGATGTAAGTTTTATTCATCAATAACATGTATTAAATTCTTAATTGAATGTCTTTAAATATATAAAGCAAAAACATAAATTTATTTTTAGCAGAAAAGTCCATAACTGTAATTGAAATTTTTAGTATTTCATAAAAATGCTAATAAAATAAGCTAAAGATACATAAACTTGAATACAACTACTAACTTAGCCTCATCAGCATTTTAGAATTGATAGAAATAATCAACAATGCAAAACCTACAATCCTTTAGAGGGCATATGGAACAAACATAATGTTAGAATTTAGGAAGGACAATTTAATTCCAGAGCAGATATGCTTTCCTGAGAGAAAAATTTTACATTATCAATTGCAGTCTGAGATCTCAATGTAATTATAGATATCATTGTAGTAATGTGTCCAACTTTGATCATCACTGTCAAACTCATTGAAGGTTAAGACTCACTGAACTAGTCCAGCTAATGAAGCCCATAGGTTAGAGCATGAAAACTTGTCAAAACAAAATTACTTGGAATAAAATCACAGAATAATGACTATGGAACAGGAGCAAATAATTGGTAAAAAAGCAAAAGTCAAGGTCTATTGGAATGCATACCATTCGTATGTGAAAATCTATTAGTTTCCAGGCTAGAGCTTATAAAAGTAAAATATAGTTTACCATTTAAAAGAAATGCTTTGTGCTTTATGCAAATTCTAAAAATTACAGGTAGAAAATTTAAAAGCAGTGTCACAATATTTCATGGTAGTGTACATAAAGCAAAATTAGCTGGAGAGAGAATACTGGAATTAAGGTGCATACTTAATTTGGGGGAGGGTTGGGGTCACACCTGGAGATGCTCAGGTGCTACACCTGGCTCCGCATTCAGGAGTTACTCTCGGCAATGCTCAGGGAACCACCAGGGGTGCCAGGGATAGAAGTCAATTGGCACCATGCAAGTAAGTTACTTCCTTTGTATGCAACTAACTCCAGTTTGATCCCCAGACTTTTTGTGTTTCCCTGAACAGAGCCAGGGTTCATTCCAGAACCAGAGCCAGGAATTGTCCATGAGCATTGCCACGTGTGACTCAATTCTTCCACCCATCCACCTTCTGAAAAGAAAAGCAGAATTATAGCTATTAGATAAATATTTTCTTTGTTTCAGTGGGAAATATCTTACATATACTTCTAAATGTATTTCTAGATTCTGTCTTTGAATAAATAAGACCATTACTATTTTAGCTATTTCAGAGGTTAAAAGGGGAAAAAAAGTAAAATTAGTCCTATATCTAGGGAAAAAAATGGTAAAATATGCTGTCGGATTACAACCCTTTTCTATAGTTACTTTCTAGAGCATAGGATCCCATTTTTATTTAACAGTAAGGTTTTGGAGCTACACAACATGCTAATAATGGGTCTGGGTATTTGGGAAAGATATATTATTAACAGAATAGATTTCACTTCTTAGACCACTAAGCAAATGATGGTTGGAGGCATCACTCGGGACAGTAGATGGACATAGATGTGGTCATACAGTCAACAGAGGTAAAGTCCTTCCCCCAGAGGAAGCTTCTTTGAGGACAAATACTCATCTAATAAGATGAACCGTCATTTAGAGATGTGTTTCTCCTTTTCTTAGTCCAACAACCATTTAGACAATTGTAGCACTGTCACACTGTCCTCCCGTTTTTCATCGATTTGCTCGAGTGGGCCCAGTAACGTCTCTATTGTGAGATTTGTTGTTACGGTGTTTGGCATATCGAATACGCCACGGGGAGCTTGCCAGGTTTTGCTGTGTGGGCGAGATACTCTCGGCAGCTTGCTGGGCTCTCAGAGAGGGGCGGCTGCATGCAAAGCAAATGCCCTGCCGCTGTGCGGTCTCTCCAGCCTACCATTTAAACATTAATCTTAATTCTCTTCTTAATAATATTCACAGAAGAGACTGGCAAACTACCCGTGGCATATTCGATATGCCCAAAACAGTAACAATAATGGGTCTAATTCCCCTGACTCTGAAAGAGCCTCCAATACGGCAGAATTGGGAAAGACAAGTAAGGAGAGGCTGCTAAAATCTCAAGGCTGGGATAAATGGAGACGTTATTGGCGCCCACTGAGCAAACTGATGAACAACAGGACGACAGTGATACAGTGATAAAGTGAATAATACTAGTCATTTTATATGGGCACAGTAAAAGATACATTAAGCTTGTAAGGTGGCTCTCCTGGGGACATCTTGCTATAGATCTCAGACTGAGTGCTCAGGCCAGATTAGTTTTTTCTAATTCCAGCAGGGTCCTAATCCAGTTGTTACTCTTTGGATCATGGCAGAATTTGTCCATAACCATGCTCTTAACTTATAGTTAAGTGTTATGGCGCTTGGCCTGGACTGTTTCAATGCCAGGGTAGCTCACAGTTACCCTGGGTCCATCCAGTCCCTCGTTGAGACCTTGCTTTTGGGGTGCTAGGAACAAGGGAAACTGAGGGATAAATTGAGAGAACAGATGTCCAGGAGTAAATATTATTCAGAGACAATTAACGCCCCAGTTACAAAAGCATAGCATTAACTGTCTTCCTGTGTCTATACAAAAAGGACATTGTTCTGAAGTAACTATGCAAAGGACATAAAGAGAAGAGAAAAGCAATATTTCACTTACAAATCTAAATCCAGAGTCCTTTGAAGGGTCTGACCTTACAAGTCACAGAGTCTGATTTGGGGATTAAGGTGATTGACGGGTTGGGGAAGCAGAGCACAGAGAAGAGGTTACAGATAAACACAGAGAAACAGGAGTGTCTCAGGAGCACTGTGATGAGTGTAACCAAATAAACCTAAGCTCCCTGTGGCAAGGGAGAAAGGACAAACCTATGTTAAATTTAAAATGTTTAGAGTTATATTCCAATAAACACAGAGGAACAGGAGTGTCTCGGGAGCACTGTGATGTACATCCATCCAATAAACCCAATAAACCTAAACTCCCTGAGGCCAGGGAGGAAGGACAAATGAATGTTATCTCATACCAGACCAGCCCTACTAATAGTTGGGGACACTCCTCAGGAACGTATTTGTGCCAGGTGCTGGCCTGAGTTCCGTTCTCACTCCCCCACTGAAGGCCACTAGCTGCCCATGTAGGAAGTGCATCAAGCATCCCCATTCCACAGAGGGAAAAATGGTGAGTGTGGTGGGGTGACCTGACTAAGGTCACATGGCTTCTCAGAGCAGTGACAAACTGGAGCTTTATTTTCTTATTCAAACTCTGGTATCACTGGAGTTATGGGGGTACTCGGGCCAGTGTCAGAAAGATCCAGAGTCTTCTTGACTGAAGACAGTATGTTTCATTTCAGACTTTCTCCTTCATCCCAAGCACAGGCTTCTGGGTCCCTTCCGGGACTCTGACTCTTTGCGTGTTTGAACTTTGCCCTTCTTCTCTTCCTGATGTCAGAGGTAGGAGGGGAAAGAGAAGTAGGGAGCTTTGGGGGTGCTAGACCGGCAGGTCTTTCACTCAGCCATGTGCCAGCGCTCCTTAGAACAATGACTTGATTTGCGGTGCTTACCAATAGTCATGCTGGAAATCCTTCTTCAAGGTCGATGCCACGCAGGGACAATTTCACAACCAGCTCGTAAAATTCCTGAGAATGCAACCATGAGCTGCAGAGCCAATACAAGCTAGCTCTCCCGCATCCACACCCCACACCCACTCACGTTCACTAGGCCGCCCCAAGGTCAAACTTAGCCAGCACGCCCTCTGAGAGAAGTCCGCTGGGGATGGGAGCAGAAGGGAGATAAACAGGTTTGGGTGAATGCAGCTGCTGCTGCATCTGGAGATGGGTGCTGGGCCCACTGCCTAAATGTGTCGGAAATCAGTATTGCCTGCCTGTTGGTGCTGAGACTAAGGCGAGAGGGGACATTCGTCCACACTGGCCTGGAATCCACAACAGTGATGCAACTCAGGTTCCCTAGGAAGTAAGCAGACAGACTGACTACACTTTCCCCAAAGAAGATAGGCCTTGTCCAAGACCACACTGACCTGTGGAAGGGAGAGGAAATCCCACGAGTGTGTTGATCCATCCATTCAATGTCTCCAGCTCACAGCAGCCCCATCCCTGTTTGGGAACCTGAACCAGGAGAAGGCTGGGACATGAGGACAGGTCATGGAAAGGGCATACGAAAAGCTTCACTCCATGTGGGCTCCATCCCCAGAAATCAGAGCCAGGGAGATGGTGGGATTCTGAACACAGATCATTAGGTCCTTTGCCCTCAAGGTGCTTTCTGCTTAAAATGGCCAACAAAGAGAGGGTGATGATGGTGGTGATGAGCCTGGTTCTTTCATTTTGTTCATGCTGCCATAATAGAATGCCATGGATGAGGTGGGTTGAGCAATAGGCATCTGTTTCTCGTGGTTCTATGAGGCTGAAGGATCAAGATCAGTATGTCAGTCTCGGTGTTGGTGAGTTCACTTCCTGTCAGATGCAGAGTTGGTGAAAATTCACTTCTGGTTAGTTCAGTGTTTGTGAGGGCCCACTTCCTGTCAGCCTCAGTGTTGCTGAGGTTCACTTCCTGTCAAATGTAGGGTTGGTTTAAGTTCACTTCTGGTTAGCTCAGTGTTTGTGAGGGTCCACTTCCTGTCAGCGTCAGTGCTGGGGAGTTCACTTCATGTCATATTCAGGATTGGTGAAGGTCCACATCCTATCAGATTCAGTGTTGGTTGAAGGTCCACTTCTTGTGATAAGGGTCCACTTCCTATCGGGCTCAGTGTTGGTGAAATTCACTTCCTGTTAGATTCATGGTTAGTAAAGGTTTCACTTCCTGTCAAATTCAGGGTTGTTGAGGGTCCACTTTCTGTCAGACTTGGTATTGGTGAGGATCCACTCCCAGAGTCCTAAGAAGCTCTTCTTGTGATGTACTTGTGGTGGAAAGGGATAGGGAGCTCTCAGAGGTCATTTGACCTAAACACTAAAGCTCCACCCTCAAGACCTGAGCTTCCCCCCCTTATGGCATGGGCTCCACCCTCATGACCTGCTCCAAGGCTCCCACCTCCTAATGCTGCCCCGGTGGGGGGTGAGTTTCAAGATAGGAACTCACAGAACACACACATCCCATTGACAGCCATGCTGATGGGTGGCATTATGTGGGGGTAAGTACACAGAGTAAAGAGAACCGGTTTTAAGGGTCATAGGGGGAAGTTGTGACAGAAGTGATTGTTTTGGTTGTGGCCTAGGATTCCAACCCTGGGTGGGGGGAGGGGAAGTCAGGCTGAAGGAGGTAAATGGTTCAGGACTTGGGCTGGAAGAGATATTGTGGGTACAGACCAGCACTAGCTCCTTGGGTGTGGGGTCCACTCAGGGCGTATAAGGACATGGAGACTGTTGCCCAGGCCCCTGAGAGCTTCTCCCATTGTCTGAGTGACTATGTTGTGTCCAGTCTGCACTTGATTTCAGGTGAAACAACCTAAGGCAGCAGAGGAGACACTATTGTGTTTGGAGGGACCCCACTATTTGTATATATTCTCTCATTTGACTCTCTCTGCCAACCCAGGTGCTGGGGATGTTTTTCTTCCTGTTACAAACAGGATTCAAAGGTAAAAGTTGAGCCACTCACCAAAAAAATCACAAAACTGAGATTGGGGAGAAACGAAGGCTTTGAATCAACTTCATGTGGCTAAAGGACGCCACTAGTTGTTTTCTCTGATGGAAAAGAGGGACAGACCCACCACAGGGCATTGGCTTCACGAATCCAGGAGAGACCAGAGCCTTCTGTGGCACTTTTAGATGCTCAGGATTCCAGCTGGGATCCCTGCTGCCCCACAGGAACAGACATGGCAGTTTCCTGTGGGGCGTCTCATGGACCTGCACTTCACCCACGCTCCCATCCTGAAGCCGAGTCCTCTGACATGAGTCAGCTCCTTTGTTCTTGCATCCGACATGCATGGAGTACCAGGCTTGCTGCTCCAGAAGATACAGAGATGACCACGACGTGGTCTCTGGGTATGAGGAGCCAATCACAGCCTGGAAACCCTCTACTTACCTGAGATGCCCGGACAACATGGAACATCGTGGGAACCTTCGTAGAAAGGGTCATGCTTGGAGAAGAGCAGGATTCGGACGTGAGAGTAAAGGTGGAGGCTGCAGAGTCTCTGCCCTGTCGACTTCCCCACTGGCCCTGCTCTCAGACTCATGAACTGAACCTCCAAGGAGATGCAAGCCAAGCAGCTGAAATTCACAGACATGCAGTGAATTCTTTTGGCTGAAAACTCTGGGAGGAAGTTGGGCTGAGTCTCTGTCCTGCCGAAGTCCTGGCAGCCACCCCCCACCCCACTGCTGTCACCATGCCAACGGCTTACTGTCTAACTCCACGACTTCACTAAGAATTTCTGAGGTCTATAGACCCTGAAGTTTCCAAATTCCACAGTCCTGAAATCCTAGTAGAAGCTCACCAAATTAGATGGGAAAGTAACCTAGAAGCCAACTAAACTCAACAAACAAAAGCAATAACACAGAAGGCTCAGCTAGCAATGAACAGTTTAGTAAATCCTCCAAGATTTCATAACCCCGTGGTGAGATATAACAATTTTCACAAATTTTCTTTTATTGAACTATTTTGGATAAATCCTTTAGACATTTGGTTATACCAAGAAATATTAGACAAACTATTGTGTGCCTGCTAAGGTGGCAGGCTTGGGTGGGGGTGGATAATGGGGACAATAAAGTAAGTAAGTAAGTAAAGGTCCTCCCGTTGTTCATCAATTTGCTCGAGTGGGTCCAGTAACGTCTCCATTGGAGATTTTGTTGTTACTGTGTTTGGCATATTGAATACATCACGGGTGGCTTGCCAGGCTCTGCCGTGTGCCAATGGTGGAGGGAAAGTCATTTGGGTGTTAGGAACTGGTGTTGGAACATCTAAAGCCCATAATAACTGTATTATGAGCAACTTTGTAAATCGTGGTGTTAAAGTAAAATAAGTAAATAAAAGTGCAGAAGAAGCATCAGATGTGAAGGGCCAAGGGCAGAGAATAGTCTGTCTTAAAGTCTGGAGCAGATCCCTGGGTACCAAATCAGGGCGTTTCATCTACCTTTTTTTTTCTTTTGCGTTTTGGGTCACGCCTGGTGATGCTCAGGGGTTACTCCTGGCTCTGCACTCAGGAATTACTCCTGGCGATGCTCAGGGGACCATATAGGATGTTGGGAATCTAACTACGTGCAAGGCAAACGCCCTCCCCACTGTGCTGTCACTCCAGCCCCTCACCTCCTTTCTTTCACCACTAGTAACACTTCAGAGTCTAACCACACTCCACAGTTCAGAACTTGATGCTTTGACATTTTCAACCTCAAATTTTTCTCAATGCTTCGCCTTCCCCATTTCCATTCCAATTCTTCAAACGATTCTTTCCAGAATCAATATTTAGCGGTATAATTGGGCTGCTTTCGATGGGTCAGATGCCACCAATGTTCATAAATGTATCTCCATGGGCAGTCAGCTTGGCTTCTAAAATATTTCCCAAGTATGATACGGACCTTTGCCACACTCTTAAATATTTAGCTGGCAAAGATGAACCAGATGTGCACAGAGCAAGGGGTTACTGAGTTCGGGTTGTCTGTACGCTCGGTACCACGCTCTTAAAACCAGCTCTTTCATGAGAAATCAAATATTTATCTGAAGGTTAAATAATTCATGGTTGAGCCTGAGTGTCTGGGAAGCTCGGCGGAAATCCCTGCATTTGTGGTGCTCCCAGGACTCTCTGTAGACCCAGCTCTTTCCAGCAAGTTCAAAGGGAGAGGAGCCAGCTCCAGGAACTGCCTCAAGCTCCTTTGCTCACCAGCTGTGCTCAGAGCCTTCTCCACTCACCTCCACATCACCCTCCCCTTAACCTCCCTGCATTGTTCTTTGTGCACCAAGGGATTGAACTCTGTAATGGCTCCAGGGGTGCCCTGAGACTCCAGCTCTGCATTGGCATCAGTTCATAGGAAGGAAGCTCCAGTAGAGAGTACAGAAGGGGAGAGAGACAGGTTCTAGAATTTGCTCCCTGAGCGCCCTACCTGATGGGTCCCACTGGACTCAGCCACAGTCACATCTCTTAGATGGCCTCTCTATGCTTCCAGTTGGTCTCTCTATGCTCCCAGATGGCCTCTCTATGCTCTGGTGTGGACCCTCCTCTCTTACTTTCACTCCTCAAGGTGCTTGTAACTCTCTGAGTTAGGTAATGCGACATCACAAACCCCTTTCTCTAAACTCTGTCCATGCATTTGCATTTGCTTTAAGCTTACAAAATTGAAGGTCAGAAATGACCCGATACGATCAATCTCAACTTGTTCTTTTGTTAAATTATGAAGGTACAAGTTTGTGTGTGCTTTTACCTACCATAGTCTTCACTGCTACAGAAGCTGGGCGACTTTGAGCTAGTTAGTGAATGTCTCTGGGCCTCAGTTCATGCAACATGATGCTGATAATAATACAGATCTCAGAAAGTTGTTTAAAAGATCCAATATGTGTAGCTGTTAGAAAAGATGAAGTCATGAAATTTACATACAAGTGGTACAACATGGAAAGTATCATGCTAAGCGAAA
>JAOXYA010145314.1:0-10027 GCA_028565675.1 Sorex palustris | reverse complement strand
GCCGGGCTCTCCGAGAGGGGCGGAGGAATCGAACTCGGGTCGGCCATGTTGGCTGCGTGCAAGGCAAACGTCCTACCTGCTGTGCTATTGCTCCAGCCCAAAAGCAGCAAGATTTAAAAAAAAAAGGTCAGAGGAACTAGAGAGATAGTACAGAGGGTAAATCACTTGCTTTGCACGTGGCTGACCCAGGTTGGATCCCTGGCACTCCGTCTGGTCCCCCAAGCTCACCAGGAGTGATCCCTGAGCACTGCTGGTATGTCTCCTTCCCCCCGCAAAGGAACTCACAGAGAAAGGAAAACCTGTAAGATGTGCAGCAGATCTAGCTAGATGGAGGCAAACAAACAAACAAAAACAAACACTGTCCTCCCGTTGTTCATCGATTTGCTCTAGCGGGCCCAGTAACGTCTCCATTTCTGAGACTTGTTGTTACTGTGTTTGGCAGATCGAATACATCACAGGTAGCTTGCCAGGCTTTGCCGTGTGGGCGAGATACTCTCGGTGGCTTGCCGGGCTCTCCGAGAGGGGCGGAGGAATCGAACCCGGCTGAGCCGGGCTGGCTGCTTGCAAGGCAAATGCCCTACCGCTGTGCTCGCTTCGGCAGCACATATACTAAAATTGGAATGATACAGAGAAGATTAGATGGAGGCATACAGTACAAAACCGCAACAAAAATGAACAGGTCAGTAAGGACACTCCATCCAGCTAGAGTATCCTTCAGATGAGAAGAAACAGATGATCCTGCAGAGGTTCACGGACAGGCGACAGCTTGGGGACTGCATCGTTTTGAACCCTATATTGCAAGAAGCATTCAAAGGGCTTCCCTAAAGGACAGGAGTAACTTCCCAGCACATGGCACTGAGTTTGGCTCTGGCTCATGGAGCACATGGTTGCCCTCTGCTGACTGACAGAGGTGTGTTTAATCCCAGCTTACTAAGGGATTTTACACACGTTTTCAACTATTAATTAATGTCTCGCTTACATCGACTTTTTACACCTGATCAATTTTTCACATCCAAGGTTTTTTATTGCAATCCTTTCCTTATTAATGCAGACATTTAAGCTGTATCTATAATATTTTCTGATATAAAACCAACACTTCCAGGGGCCAGAGAGATAGTACAGCAGGCAGAGCGCTTGCCTTGCACGCGGCTGACCCAGGTTCAACCCCCAGTTCCATATGGTCCCTTGAGCCTCACCAGGAGTGATCCCCAAGAGCAGAGCCAGGAGCAAGCCCTGAGCACCGCCGGCTGTGGCCTAAAAACAAACAAAAAAGTCCTTCTTGGAATAAAACACTTGGGGCTGGAGCGATAGCACAACAGGTAGGACATTTGCCTTGCACGCGGTTGACCTGGCATCCCATATGGTCCCCCAGCGCTGCCAGGAGTAATTCCTGAGTGCAGAGCCAGGAAGAACCCCTGAGTATTGCTGGGTGTGTGACCCAAAATGCAAAAAAAAAAAGAATAAAACACTTGATGCTTTTATAGGTCTATTCATTTTTTCCCATTTAAAATCTAACCTTCTAACTGGTCTTATTTATATTGCTAAAATCACTTAGCAATCAATCATCTCAAATTTACTTTTATTGATAACTCTATTTGCCATTCCTTTTCATTTTGTTGTAGCAAATGTATGAAATAAATTTGTTATAGGCCTGCTCAAGGCAGGTTGGGCGGTGGGAGGCAGCCTGGGGACGTTGGAGGAGCGAGGGAGCACCGCGCTGGGAGTGGTGTTGGAACACTTGGCCTGAAACAGCTCTGTTACAAACAACTTTGTCGATCACAGAGGCTTGCTCTGCACTGTATGCACTGTCCTCCTGTTGTACGGCGATTTGCTTGAGTGGGCCTAGTAACGTCTCCATTGCGAGACTTGTTGTTACTGTGTCTGGCATATCGAATACGTCACGGGGAGCTTGCCAGGCTCTGCCATGCGGTAGTTTGCTGGGCTCTCCAAGAGGGGCGGAGGAATCGAACATGGGTCAGCCGGGTTGGCCACATGCAAGGCAAATGCCCTACAGAGGCTTAATAAAAAAAATTAAGCAAGTAGAAAAAATAAAGAAAAGGGGAAAATTGGGGGTTCAGCCACCCTCCAGATATGGGGGAGTAGTGCCCTGCCCCGGGAGCTCTCCGAGGTCTGTTCATTTGCACATTAATCGGAGACTTCGCTGCCTAGTAACGATAAACAACATCAACCTCCATCGCTTCTTCTCTCTCTGGACTTTGGGGTCTGGGATTGGAAATTCCAACCCTCTAACCATGGTTGATGTCCTTGAAAGCCAGCCTCCGTCCCTAGGAACTGGCCAGCGTCCTCTCGTGAACAGACACAGGTGTGCTTGGAAAAGGCTTGTTCGGTGAATATCCAGGTGCCCATTTAATGCCTATTGTTCCACTGTTTGGGGAATGCCAAGTGTTTGAGGAGTTCAGTGCCAGAAATACGGAGGAAGACTCTAATACCTATTTTAAATATACAAAGATCACATCTGTCTTTGAATATGATATCCTTTATCTGTGAGAGCCCTTGACATATGAATCACAGATCATTTAAATTCCTTGCATGATAATTTGAACATCTGTGCATATCTGAATCTAGGTCTACAAAAAAAAATGTCCCTATTGTGGTGGGCCTCGTCCAATCAGGGGAAGGCCAGCCTTGAACTGAAGGCCTGAAGCTCCCCAGCGTAAGGCATCTATCTCCTGCCTGCCAGCAGCTGCCCTCCAGTGCGAAGGAAGGCAACAGGGAAGCAGTCCTCTAGACAGCTTCCAGGTTCCGGGATCAAGTTCCGTGGGGGGGTTCCTCAGGACGTGGACCTGAGGAGAGGAAGGGGAGTAGGCGAAATTCAGCTGACATGAGGGTGTGTGATATGGCACCTGGGGCCTGGGTGGGTTTGCTTTTCAGCCTGTCCCTGGAGAAGGGCTGTGGGACAGGCTAGAGGCATCTAACAGGGAGGCTGGGGCTTGCTGCACTCTCTGGGCACAAATCATGCCCTTGAAAATTTGCAAAATAAATTAAATTAAATTAAAAAGGGGCCGAAGCCAAAGTACAGCAGAGAGGGCATTTATCTTGTATGCAGCCAACCTGGTTTCTATGCCTGGCATCCCATAGGGTCCCCCAAGCACCACAAGGAGTAATTCCGGAGTGCAGAGCCAGGAGTAACCCCTAAGCTTCACTGAGTGTGACCCAAAAAGCAAAAAATAAAAAAAACAAAAGTTGCTCCTTATTGTCCCTCTCTCACTCCCTCACCCCACTGTGCTCACTCTCATGTTAGAAGTTTGCGATGCTCACACGTCTTTTTAGTGCCTTAAATGTACTTTCTATAAGTGCACACCCCCATAAAATAAATGGGAGTGGGGTTTGAGGGTTCTGTAATCTCACATGAGCACTGCTCTCTTTTGAGATTCATTGATATTCATGCGCCTGGTTCACTCATCTTACTGCATTATAATATTAACATTTTACAACTATATCACAATTAACTTATTCGTTTTCCTGTCAATGAACATTCAGGATTCTCACAATTTCTTGCTAAATGAACAAGAGTGCTAAGTGTCTTCTGTATCTCTCTGTGCATACCTGGTGATATATATACTTAGAAATGGAGTTGCTAGGTTGTGTAACAGTTTTCAACTTATTGGAGAATACAAAATTATTTTGAAAAGTGACTACCGCCAGAGGGGCAGAGAAATAGTAGAGCAGACAAGGCGCTTGCCTTGCTTGTGGCTGATCTGGGCTCAGTCTCCCACACCCCAAATGCCTCCCCGAGCCCAGATCCCGGAGTGCAGAGCCAGGGATAAGCCCTGAGCACCATGAGCTGTACATACTCCACGCCCACCAGCATAGCAAAGAAATTTCTAGATTCCACACTCTGAACAAAACTTGGGAGTTGGCAGACAGCTCTTTGCACTTTTGCCAACTGAAGAGAGTGAATGATATCTCAGTGGGTCTTAATTAGAATTTCTCTGATGATGACAATGTCGATAATTGCACGGCACAGCCCGCCACACTTGCTCCGTGACACGTCTCTTCGGATCCGTTGTCATCCTCCTGTCGAGTCTCGGGCTTCAGCTGTGCTTGAAGGGCGTTTCCGTCTCCCGGGGACGCCCCTCACTGATCAGCTGCCTCCCAAGCAGCTCTCCGACTGGGCGTCGTCTGCTGTTTCAGCGGGGAAGGTCTCATTTCTGCACCGGCATTTGGGGCCCTGTGGCCATCTCTGGTCGTGCTTCTTATGTCTTTTAATTTACAATTTCTTCCTACACAGAAGGTAGATGTCCTCCAACATTTTCATTTCAAAGTTGAAATTCTGCAGACTTTGGCCTACCTGCGGGGCATTTCGGGCACGGTAGCAGTAGGTAATTACTTGGAATTGTCCGTGTGTGCACGGCCGATGCCCCGGCACTGTGTAGTAATAGTTCATCATCTCCCATCTGATTTTTAATGTTGCCTGATCATAACTTGTTCTGTTTCTAAGGTCTCGGTTTGGTTTTGTAAACGGCTGCTTTTACCCTGAGCTAGTTTCACGGTGGTTTCCTTGCCAGACTCACAAAACAAAAGGCTTCAAAGTCTGTGCTATTACCCCCAGCCCGCCCCCCAAACTGTTTCCTCCCTTCTTAGCCCCATAGTTTTCCAGAGAGATCATAGTTCGTTTTCCAGGCATAAAATTTACATCACCATTCGAATGTAGTGGTGTTGAGACCGGGGGCTTCAACCCGACGCTGAAGAACCTCAGGAGCACTGGGAACTGGCATTGTCAGGCTGAGTCCTTCTGTGCAGGGCCATTTCCATCCAAGTCTCTTGACAGAGCTGCGGGTTTTCTCCCTCCAGCTCCCCCAGACCCCTTTGTTGCTGGCTGCGTGGGTGAGAGGGACAATAGCCCATCTTCAGGATTCTCGAGCTAAGCGTGGGACCACAGGCTGCGAGACATCAGTCAGCAAGGACGGGGAGAAAGACTGAAGGCAAAGGTGCTCCCCAAGAGAAGGGGGGAAGCCCAGCCGTGTCCTAATCTGGGGTAACAGTGACGCACCCCCGTCCCCTCCCGTCCCTGGGGTGGCACCAGAGGGGCCCGGGCAGTCATCACTCACCAACCTTAACTGCTCACCCTGCAGGGCCCCGTGACCTCACTGGTGAGGTTCCAGAAGCTCAAGCCCAGGAAATTCCTACAGGAGCCCCTGTCGCGTGGCCCCAGGTGTCTGGCTGCACCCGAGACCCCCTTGATCTGCATGGCTTGGGAGCTGGTCCCCACCCCCACCCCCACTCTCGGGGAGGCAAGACGATGTCCTCCCTGGGAAAGAAAGTCGGTCTTGGCCTCAGCCACCTTCTCCAGGGCTTTCTGTGCAGGGAAGAGTCTGGTACTGGGATACACTGAGGACAAGAGACCCGAGTGCGGGACATAGACTCAGACTTCGGAGGCCTTTGCTCCTGCAGCGTCCGTCCCTCAGGGGCCCAGCCTTAGACGGGAGCCAAGACAGGCAGCAGAAATTCCATCTCAGACCCCATCTCGGTGTTCGAACTTTCCAAACAAACCTCCTGGCAAAGGGGCCGCTACCTGACTTCCTACTTCGAGGTCTATCCAGGACTGTCTCAATGTCTGGAAGGGAACACACAGTCTCGGGGGCTTCGGTCAGACGGTGAAGAAGCCCCTCGTGGGGCAAAGAGGGTCCCAGGCATGAGCTAATATTTCACAGCCGGGTGCTTCCAAGGCACAGGCAAACAGTTCTCGCTGCACTCCAGAAGCGCAGACCTACGAGGTCTGACCACCAGCAGCTAAGGAGGTTCCTCTGCACCTCCAGCCAAAGAAGCCCGAGGTGTCCCCCAAGCCCGAGTGGCCAGCTCTGGGCCCCATCCCTCCCTTTCTTGATCTCCTGGAGACCTCACTGCCTCCTTCCATGGCCATGAGCACTCGGCACCATCTGGGCACTAGAGCATTTCCGGCAGCCTCTTTAGAAAGGTCACCTTGCTCATGGAACGAACGCAGAACGAGCAATTTCCAGCAGACGCGATACTGCGGGAGCGCGGGGCTGAGCAGCATTAGGAAAATGATCTCCGCTGCTCTGGGGCAGGCGTCGTCCATCACGCCTCGACTTTCGATTTGTCTTGCCCTTTGGCCACACCTCTGTCTTTCTTTGAAATGGCACCACATGGTCTCAATTTATCTTTATCTTGTATTTATTTTCAGCAGCCGAGGAGCAGCGGTGAAAACACCCTCCTGTGGGTCAGCACTTGACTACTGATTTCTGTTTCTGTCTCCAGCTCCTAATTTCTTCTCCCCATTCCAGTGGTTCCACATTGTACAGAGCTGGGAGGTGGGACGGTCAAACCACAGGAGATGGGGCAGAGCACTGACTGACTGCCGCGAGGTTCCCGGGTGGCTGGATCAGCACCGGCTGCAGAGCTTCCTGGGGGAACTTCACCCCTATCTCTGCCTCTCCTTCCAGGGCCAACTGGCTCAGGCAGGGGAATTTCACAAAAGCCACATTCCCCCCAAATTAGGCTGCAAAGTCTGGAAAACATGCAGTGAGCAGAGGCTGAAGTCCCACATCCAGAATTTTTTTTTCTTTTTGGGTCACACCCGGAGATGCACAGGAGTTACTCCTGGCTCTGCCCTCAGAAATCACTCCTGGTGGTGCTCGGGGGACCCTATGGGATGCTGGGGATCTAACCTGGGCTGGCCACGTGCAAGGCAAACACCCTACCCGTTGTATTATCGCTCCAGCCCCACAGAATCCATGTTGTTTCTCCAAACAGCCCTGCTAGCCACTTCCAGGAAGCACCACTTTTCGTCACGGGGTCACGGCTGCATCATTTGGACCAAGTCGAGGGACAAGGTGCTGTTGTTTGTCTCAGGTGACTTCTATGAAGAGGGCCGCCTCAAGAGGGGTCTACCTACCTCAGTCACCCAGGAGGTGCCTGCAAAGGTAGAGCTGAGGAAAGTCTTCTTGGGGAACCTGCACTGTGCAGACCTTGGTCTCACAGAACTGCAACTGGGTTCCGCTGGGTCAACACAGCATGGGGGTGAATCTCAGTCACTTGATTTCTTGGGAGCGTGGAATTCAGAATGGAGCAAGGACTTGCTTTTTGTTAGAAAAGGGAAATCAGTCCGAACTTCTACCCCTGGTTCCTTTCTCCTTCTATCCCTTGCCGACCCTCACAGAAAAGAATTTCAGAAAGGTGACAAATAGTGGCGAGAAGTTTATCTGGGAGGGGAAGAGGAAGATTTGCACACTCAAGAGAGAGTACGGGTTTCCCCAGAGTCAGCACTCAATGACCCTGGGGCTGGTTATAAACTGACAATTTTCTGCAACTGGAAATCTTTGCCCAGGGAGTTAATGGGCTGTCCCTGGGGAAAAGCTCTGAGCTCCCAGAGTCCTTTATCAACATGGATCCAAGAAGTCCTGAGACTTCTCCTCCTGGGGGTCCAACTGAGGCTCTGGAAGTCTGAATCTCAGCTGCTTTCTGATCTCCTCACAGGGAACCTGTATTTTGAAGGCCTTCGGGTTGGCTGGGTTCCAGACAGAGTTCCCACTATCCATTACCAGGACCCCCCATCTCTCCCCCTCCAGCCTCACCGTGTGGAGTGCCGCGGTGTGGCGAGCCACAAGGGTCATCTCTGCATGTTCTTGCTGAAGCGTGAAGCCTCAGGCTGCCCTCGGCCTGCCAGCACGGTCAGCCGGCCGCACTGCTGAACAGCATTTTAGAGGTCGTCCCCCAAGTGCACAGTGAAGCTCGAACCGGGACAGAAGCTCCTCCCCCCAATCTCCACTGCCCAGATGGTCCCACGCCCGCCATGCCCGAAAACCTCTGAGGTGGCTGAGAGGGACCGTCTCAGCTGCATCTTCCCACGTGCACACGCTCCCAGGAGGTGCCATGGAGGACAAGGAGGGGCGCGACCTCAGAGCCATCTGTGCCACTTGGTACCTAATATAACTACTGGACTTCTCCTCCCGGGAGGGCCCTCGGTACCCGCCTTTCCCAGGCAACCAGCTCAGACCCGATCAGAGCCAATGAAAGGCAGAGTGACGGGCCCAACTCTCTTCCACAGGGAGTTTCCAACACCTCCCTGGGAGTGTGGCGGAAGTCTTGTCTGAACTTCGTGGGAAAATTTCCCCCTGACAAAAAGCTCCAAGACTGGGATAGTCCCCTGGGTAAAACAGTTTAGGTCTTAGAATATGAAGCACTGCAAACTTGCACCCAGGAAAGAGAAGAGTGGGAAAGAGTACAGATGCCTGAGCCAGGGAAGCATAAAATACAAGTTTAGGGCCTCTGAGATGGAAAGGGCAATGTGGGCAGCAACAGGTGAGGAAACTGTCCAGTGCTAGTGTGCCAGGGGTCTGCTGGCTGGCCGTGGGGACGGCCCAGCCTCTGCACTTCCTGCACCTACTGTCCCTAGGTGCCCACGAACTGTCCTCAGTGTCCCTGCCCACCTACACAACGGCCCAGGCCGGCAGCCCAGGTGGGAAAGCGAGACTGTAGGAAGTAAGTGGCCTCTGGGGGCTGCCCAGAGCCAGTGTGGCAGGCTTCCCTGTGGAGCTTGGCTCGGGGTGAGGATTTGTTGTGTGTCCCTGGCCCTCAGCTAGAAGGAAGGCCGTGAACAAAGCCCCTGAGAGCCCCTGGCAAAGGGGGAGTGGGATGGGGTGGGGTGGGGGATTCCAGCCAAGGGTCATTCTCAGGCTCAGGGAAGGTGCTCGGGAGCCCAAAGCGGCAGAGGTCCCAAGCAGAGGCACAGCTCTCCTTCCTCAAATCCCAGGCTCAGGCTGCCCGTCTTCGGGGACAAAGGGTGGCGTGGTCTCCACACTTTTCTCTGAGTCCAACATGTCAGGGGAATTGTAGGTGAGCCTTGGGATTCTGTCCAAGAAGCCAGATTCGACTCCTGCTTTGCCACCAAGTTCTGGGGCCTTCTAGAACATCCAGGGGACAACTGTCCCCTTGCCCAGCCGTCCGCTGGAGGGGTCTCGCATTCATCGGGGGACGGAAGCGCAAGGCTGCCCCTGCTGATCTGAGGCACCTGACTCTGTGCCCAGGATGGAGCTGTGACTCATCCCGATCCGTGGGGGACGAGTTTCCCACCACAGTTCAGTGACCCGCACCCTGTGCTGCAGAACCTGGTGACACCAGGCCTGGGGACCTTCCACTGCACAGTGAGGAACTAACAAGGCAGCCCAGCCACTCAGCTAGGCCGCAGAGGCCGCAAAACTGCAGTACAGAGAGCGAGTCTTCCCCTGGGAACAGGAAACGGGCTCCATAAATCCGTGAGCGGGAACCACTTAGAGCCTTAGTCCTGACACTCCAATTTCTTGTCCCAGCAAAGGCCATCAATCAGCACGTGTCGGAGCACAAGGCTGGAGGCTTATGCAAACACAGGACGGAGCCAGCTCACGGCAGGCACTTGGGCCTCACTGCAGAGTTCATGAAACAGGAACTAAAGGCCCCATTTTTTTAGTATTAGATGACATGATGGCCACTCTAGTAGAAATACATGCGGCGTCTTCACCAGCCCATGACTTCAGCAACTCAAACCACATTTACTTGTCCATTTATCCTTCTGGTCCCTGATATAAAACATATACATTTGCCTTAGCTTATAGCACACTGCAGTTAAAAGCTACTCAACATCTGGAATCAGTACAGACTGCTCTTCCTCCACTATTTTGGCCCTGAGGATGTTTAGACTCTATTCACCAACAAAACATTTTCCTTCAAATGATAGTGCCATTAAGCGCCATTAAACCAACGTACTCCTTTGGTCCACTGCTGGCCATGTAACTATACAGTTTGCATTTTTTTCATTTTCATCAGGACCAATGGCTTCCCATTTAAATCTCACAACACAAGATTAATTCACTGATCATGTTGGTCCCCAACAAATGATATCAACTAACATTTTTGCCACTCAGCATTTTTTTTTTTTTGCTTTTTGGGTCACACCCAGCGATGCACAGGGGTTACTCCTGGCTCTGCACTCGGGAATCACCCCTGGCGGTGCTCAGGGGACCATATGGGATGCTGGGAATCGAACCCGGGTCGGCCGCATGCAAGGCAA
>JAOXYA010145263.1:0-10028 GCA_028565675.1 Sorex palustris | reverse complement strand
GTGTTTGGCATATCGAATACGTCACGGGGAGCTTGCCAGGCTCTGGCGTGCGGGCGAGATACTCTCGGTAGCTTGCCTGGCTCTCTGAGAGGGGCGGAGGAATTGAACTCGTATTTCTTAGAAATCCAAATATTTTAAAATGGTTTAGAAAATTCCCAGAGTTTTTTGCTTGTTCTGATTGTGAGGTCTACATCCAGTGGTACCTAGGAGATTCTCCCAGTTCAGTTTGTAGAAGTCACTTCTGCTGGTATTCAGGAACTGTGTGATGCTGGGGACAGGACTGTCAAATATGTGTTCCAGTCTTTTGCACTACTTCTGTAGCTCACAGATGTCATATGGTTATTGATTTCCAATTCATTTTTATACTGTTTAGACAGAATATTCTGCATAATTTCAATACTTTTAAATTCGAGGGCAATTTTGACTAGAGAAGTATCTTAGCAACTTAGAGTGTCTACCTTGCAAATATGTTTAACAGGTTCAAATTCCTAGTTTCTCACATATGGCAAACACAATCCTGGAAGCTCTGCTGTTTGAGTCTGTCAGCTTTGCTCTCTGCGATCACCAGCAGCACAAGCCATATCTGGTGGCACCAAATCCAGGTGTGAGTCACCAACAGAGGGGTGGGGGGTTGCAACCACTGGCAAGCACTGCAACTAAAACGATGTTTGAGAACCCACAGCCAAGAATTGCAGCCTCTGCTGAGCACATGGGTAAACACCAAATGATTCCTGGTGAGCATCACAACCATTAGTGTACCTCCACTAATTAGCATTTTTCACAAGCCCCTCCCTCTAACACACACACACACACACACACACTGCTGTTTCTGGCGTTTTTGAAATATGCCATTCTGACTGGTTTGAGATGATATCTTATTGTTTTGGTTTTCATTTCATGATAATAAGTGGCAAGTTACATTTTTTTTCATTGTTTTTTGGGCCACACCTAGTGGTGTAAAGGGCTTCTGATTGTGCTCAGGGTTTACTCCTGGAGGTGCTCGAGGACCATATGGTGGGCTGGGGATTGAACCCGGGTTGGTACCATGCAAGGCAAGTACTATTGCCATACTATTGCTCTGTGGTACTGTCCTTCTGTTGTTCATCAATTTGCTTGAGCGGGCACCAGTAATGTCTCCATTGTGAGACTTGTTGTCACTGTTTTTGGCATATCGAATACGTCACAGGTAGCTTGCCAGGCTTTGCCATGCGGGCGAGATATTCTCGGTAGCTTGCCGGGCTCTCCAAGCGGGGCAGAGGAATCGAACTCGGATCGGCCATGCTGGCCGCTTACAAGGCAAATGCCCTACCACTGAGCTATCGCTCCAGCCCAACATTTTTTTAAAAAATGTAGGCAGGGATGGTTTTCAGGCAGAGCTTCCTTCATCCCAGCCTCTGGTAGTGTTACCAGGATCCACCTCTGTTCTCTGTCCTTAGGGGTGGTTGCACCCCCAATCCAGCTTGGACAGATGTGAAATTGGATGCAGTACAATTTTCAAGGCAAATATTGGTTCTGCTCGACTGAAGGAGCTTATTTACCCGGCCAGCTGCAGGCTTGCGATGGAAAATAGAGCGTTGGTTAGTCGCCATCTCTGCCTGAGTCATTTGAGCCCCACAGACCCATCAGACCGGGGTTCACCAGTGTTCGGGCACACCCTTGACTGTGGTCCCCGTGAACAGTACAAAGGTGCGTCTGCACACTTCGGGGCTTTGCCTGGTTCCCGTCACCCAGTTCAGTTAGGGCAGCAGAAGGGCTAGAACGATGCCTGCAGCTCTGCCGAGCAGGGATGGAAGCGCCCACGTTCTTCATCTCTCATTTCCCTGGGGCCTGAGGGGTGATCTGCAACACTCTCAGCCAGCTGCAAGCCCCTGATGGAAATACCCCTTCCTTCAGACCCCCCAAGTGCTATCTTTCGGGGGCCGCTGGGAGTGGACAGTGCAGCACCCTCTCTGTGCCTCCGTTTTGTTGTCCGTGTTGAACCCTGGAGCGCCGCTGCCTGGGTTTCATTCCCACACAGTGCCAGAGGTGGGGAGGCTGGAATTGGGGCATCCAAGCAGGGGAGCGGGGGGTTCTGATGGGGTTCTGATGGAGGAAACTGGCCCCCTCCACATCCCCCTCCGGTGGAGGCCCATGACCCTTGGCCTTCCTTGGCTCATTGGCCACTACCCTCTCCTCCTCACAGCACCTTCCCTGGGCCTGTCACTCTCTGTCCTCTCTTTTTTGCAAGGACACGGGTCACTGGGCCCTCCCTAGTCCAGTCCGATCTCAATTTAACCAATGACATCTGCAAAGACCTTCTGTGCAAATGAGGCCACATGCGGGGACCGGGAGACGGTCCAATGGCTTGAGCACAGGCAAACTGCACGCAAGGGGATCTAGGTTCCACCTCTGGGCACTTACTGGCTCCATCATGCACCAGCAGGAGGGGGATTCATAAGTCATTCAGTCCAACCTTGGCCCAACTTTCAAAACTGCATCATCAGTAAGAAAGGTCGGAGGGCATCTGCCCTAGCCTTGTCTTCAGTAGGAGCCAGACACTCAGGCTCAAGAGGAGTAGGGAGTCAAGAGAGCAGCATTTGCTTGCAGACCCCTTTAAGGCCCCCAGGGTCCTCCCATCCATGTTAGGGCCACGCTCATCCCTTAGCTCTGGGGTACTCTTTCACTGAATCCTGCAGCAACCCCCCCTACCTCCCGCCTGCCCCCACAGACCTGCATGTGAGCAGAATTCCTAGGCAAATCCCCTACCCTGTCTGCAATCGGCGTATCCAAGGAGACTGACAGATAGACGTGACAGCTATAAATCACCATCTCCAGGCTGCATTCTTAATGCAGCTCTCCCCTGAAAGGGCCTCTGTGCTCTCTCTCAGCAGACTTGTTAGGGAGGTAATTGAACCTGGGCTGCCTCTGAATGAGAACGGTATCCCCACCCCTGCCCCCCACCCCTGTGGCTCCCCAGCAAACAGCCCTCCGCCCCTGGAGACTCAGCTTGGGGCCAGAGAGTGCAGTCAGGCACCTCACAAAGGCTGTGTCATAGTCCTTGTCATCCTCCAGGGCTGGACAGCTGCAGCGGGGTCCTTGAGCATCTGTAAAGTGGTCTCATGCCTCACTGCCAATGTGAGGCATGTGTCAGGAATTATTACAATGGCCCTGGGCTGAAGGAAGGGGTCCAAAGAATGGTATGTGTTTGTGGGGGGGATCCTGATGTGGGGTCCCAGATCCTGGAGGGGGGCCGAAGTGGACATGGGGGGGGTGGAGTGACACGTACACTTCAAACAAATATCTGCATGCGTGGAAACCAGTGGGACCTTCATAACTGAACCTAGGGGCCAGGAGATGGCTCGGCGACTAAGGCACTGGCTTTGCTAGTATGAGGCTGAGAGTCCAGGCCGTGGTGCCCACACATGAGTCTGTAGTTCAGGCAGCTCTGCTGTTAGTAGGTGCCTGGCCATGGGCTTCTTCATGATTCCCAGCACTCAAGTCATTTCCGACTGTACCCAGCATGCTGTGAGTGGGCACTGTGACTTTTGGGTGCCACCCCCAGAAAGCCCCACAGTTGAAAACCCAGCAGAGAGAACACTGTGGCCAGGAGTTTGATCACAGTGGGTGTGTGTACAAACACCAGCACTAAACAGAGGCATTTCTGGGAGTGCCGTGGGTCAAGGGTTCAACACTACAACCCCATGTGCCATCCCGGGAGATCTCCCCAAACCAGCCTGCAAAAAGTGATGTGCCTGGTCATCACAACCTCAACAGAGGGAAGAGAAAGGAAAACAATTTCATTTGAATGAAAGCAAATGATCTGCAGGCAAAACACTCCTGAATCCTCCTAACAGCAGATGGTTTCGTCTCTTTAGTTCTTTGATTTCTTTGCTTTTCCTTATTCTCTTTAATTACTTGTTCTCTTTCATTCTTTTACTTATTTAATTTTGGTGTTTAGGTCACCAAACCTGGTAATGCCCAGAGGTTAGTCCTGGATCTGCACTCAGGAATTACTCCTGGCGGTGCTCCAAACGTAATGCCGAAAATCAAACCCGAGCCAGCTCTATGCCTTGCATACTTAGGGCCCCAAGTTTGAGCCTTGGCACCTCATGGCCTGCAAGTGGTACGGAGAGTAGATGGGAGAGGGGGTTAGCACCGCTGAGAGTAGCCCTATTTTTAAAAGTCTGAAACATTGTGTTTATGTGTGGTCACCAGTAGCAGCCCCTGGAAAGCCCCCCACACAGTGCCCTTGGGGGCATGAAGGATGAGATGATTGGCAACCGTCTTGCATTTATGAAGCAGCCCCTCTCAAGCCAAAAGCCACAGGCTGAGAATGACTAGAGAGGTGAAAAAATGAAAAAAGCCACAGCTCACCGTGGAGCCTTCCTGGAACCTCTCCGTAGACCCCTTGTTATGGGAGATAATTACACGTCTTTATTGCTGCAGCCATTGTTAGGTGTTCTGGAACGTGCAGTTAGACATACCCTGACACCATATTATAAAAATAAAAGACTTATTACACTGCTAGGCTTTAAAGCAATTTTTTGAAGGATCACAGGAGACTTTCTAGAAGCTTTCCCCACAAACCATTATCTCAGACGCTCCCTCTGCCAGAATTTCGGCAGCTGCCCATTAATATAACTTCTGGAAGCAGGCAGGGGACCCGCAGGTAGTGTTGCTAATCTATAAAGCTGTTTTGATAGTGTAGTGTAGTATGTTATTAGCTGCATAAAGCGGGGAAGCTAATTTCCGTTCCCTCTGAAATATACACAAAGAATAGGGTATAATTCATTCCTTTCTGAGAATTAAAGAGAAAATCATAAGGAACGTATTTTAAGCTTTCAGCGGGGATTTTATTGGAATCACGAAAAGCAGGGTTTTTTTTTTTTGAAGATGACAAAGACATGAACATCTAACAATACACTAAGACTCGCTTGAAGCATTTGTAGAATAGTCTTTTGCTACATGAAAGCTTCTAGCTCTTCAGAAAGATTTGCAAGCATCGGAATGATACTACCTGACCCACCCCTCTTAGCAATCCGCTAACTTAACAAGAGCCCGGGGTGTGGGGTTGGGCTGATGTTTGGGGCTTAAAGGTATTTTGGGGAAGCTCTGGGATGTTGGGCAGACAGGCACCCTGGAGGCAGCAGTGATGAGTTCCATTTGCCTGAGGAGGAAGAGAAAACAAGTCCATCGAACAAGGTCACACATCTTCAGTGGGGTGCCGGTTGTTACATTCACAGGAATTTTGTGAACCAGATGTTAAGCATCAGTAGCTTGAAATTAATATGGTGGGAATATTAACACCATAGACATGGGCAAAGGCTGCCAAGTAGGAGTCTTGCTTTCCCCTGTCAACCAGCAATACTGCTCCAGAGCTTCTAAAGGACGGAATAGGAAGCCCCACACTGATACAGGACAAGGTTTTTTCTGTTGATGGGGAACGGCAGACGAGGTAGATTGTCAGTGGGCGGAAGCAGGGAACATCACTGAAAGAAATAATAGGCTCCAGACAGATTCAGGCGAAGGAGTAGAGGCAGGAGACAGGAAGGTGTTACAAACACAAGAATCGTGTCTGTGCTTCAGCAAGTCTCCACATTTCAAAACCAGAGTCAGTGCTTTAAAGCTTAATCGATGTCACGGCCCCCAGCGCAGCCATCCGAGCTGTGTAAAAATACCAGACTTGAGAGCTGGCGACTGGGAATTTACTTGCAAGAATAGAGCTATTTTAGAGATATTTGCAAAGGCTTTGGGGGTTTTAGAAAGGATGCGCCCAATTAGTGACAAGAATTGAATCCAGGGTTCTGGGAGATGGCGCTATGGCACAGTGCCTACTTCGAAAGGATGAGGCCCCGAGTTCGATCCCCAAAGCTGCCCACCTGTGCTGACCAGGACCCCAAGAACAGGCGGCTCTGCTGTGTGTGACCCTCAGCTCCAAGTGTGGTTTCTGCTGCACCCCAGGCAGATTTGTGTGTGTGTGTGTGTGTGTGTGTGTGTGTGTGTGTGTGTGTAGTGCAATGAAAGAGTGGGACCCTTCTCTCTTGGCTCCAGAGTGATAGTACAGCGGGGAGGGTGTTGACCTTGCACGCAGCTGACCCAGGTTCGATCCCCAGCATTCCATAAGGTCCCCAGAGCACTGCCAGGAGTGATTCCTGAGTGCTGAGTCAAAAGTAACCCCTGAGCATCGCTGGGTGTGACTAAAAAAAAATGCCAAAAAAAAGAGTGAGACCCCTGGTGAGTACCACAAGTAAAATAATGTGTGAGACTGTGGCCAGGAGTCCAACCCATAGTGAACACATGTGTAAACAGCACAGCCACCCCAGCAAGCACAACAGCCAGAGTGTCACGAGCACAGAAATTCACGTTCAGCCTTTTGCCAGCACTAAAACCTGATGCACGAGCCCTGGTGAGCACCCCCAGGTGAGCAAGCATATGTGAGCACTCCCCACTCTCGGCCCCACCCCATCATTGCAACAACATCCACAGAGGCAGGAAATGGAGGGGGCAGGAATCGAACCTACGTATGAGTCCAGGAATCAAAGGGGTGTTAAGCCCACCTGGCATTTTACTTAGAGAAATAGGAGAGGAGAGAGGGAGAGTGGTGTTCAAGGGAACACGGGCTTCTCCGGAGAGAAAAAAGCTCTATTTTTTTACATTTCTCTTTATTGGTGGGGGTGTGGGTTGGGGTCACACCAGCTGTGCTCAGGGTTTACTCCTGACTCTGTGCTCAGGGATCACTCCTGGCGGGGCGCAGAGGCTGCCAAGAGTTGAACTGGAACCGACCATGTGCAAGGCAAGTGCCTTGCTTGCTGCACTATCTTATCTCTTCAGTCTTCTACTTCTTTTATTTGGCCATTTCCCACCCTAAGTGTTTTATAGGATTCTGTAAGCTCTTCCTCTCCCTCTCCCTCTCCCTTTCCCACTCTCTCTCTCTCTTTTTTTCTTTGCTTTTTGGGTCACACCTGGCGATGCTCAGGAGTTACTCCTGGTGGTGCTCGGGGGGGACCATATGGGATGCTGGGAATCGAACCTGGGTTGGCCACGTCCAAGGCAAATGCCCTACCCGCTGTGCTATTGCTCCAGTCCCTCTCCTTTCTACTTTTTCTATCTCTATCTCCCTCTCCTTCTCCTCTTCCCCCCCACACACACACCCCTCAAGAGATCACATTCCTAATCTTTGATTCAATCTTCAGGTCTTGCCTGAAATGTCACCTCCTCTGAGAGGCCTTCCCTGATCCCCTTTTCTGAGACCACCTTCCCTCCCATCCTTGTCCTCCTTCTTAGTTTGACTATTGAAATGACATTAATTAACTGGGTGTTTTTCATTGTTGTGGAGGCCACACCCAGTGGGGCTGGTGAGTGCATGGTGGTGGGGGGCAGGGCTAGGCGTTCTACCACTTGGTCTTTAATTAGGTGTTTGATGCACCCCCCTCCCACCCCTGCTAAGATCCAGAGCTCCTCACTCTCTTTCCCCTGCACTCAGCACACAGACTCACTTCCGGGGCTGAGTGAATGATGCTCAAGGTGAGCTGAGCGCAGACGCCCTTCAGAGGGGCTTGCTGGGCTGCTGTGAGCTTCTTCTCCATCCCTGTCCATGCATCAAACTTTAGTTTTCTTTCTTCCCAGTCATGTGACTTTATCTCTCCCCACCCGGCAGTGTTGGGAACGGCAGCCAGGGTTGCATACATGCAAGGCCTGGGCTCTACCTCTGAGCCTCATCCCTGTCCCTGTTGGATTTTAGATAAAAGAGTTTCTTCTAAAACTATTCATTTGGCCCACCATCAGTTCTTATATTATCTGCACTTCCCCCAACCCCCACCTGCTGGATAAGACAAGGTTCTGTCTGCATCTCCAGACTAACCCAATAGTGCAAGGAAGAGGAATGCATCTCTTCCAGGACCCGCTTCCCTCTGGGTGACTGTATGGGAGCCCTGCAGCATTTGGGAAGGCTGCACTCAGGCCCACAAAGCAAGATTTGTCCATTTTTGCTGGGTAGGGAAGCAGTCAAGTTAAATAGACCCTCTCTCTGGGACCTTGGAGTAAAACTAATCTATTCAAGGGAGTGGAGCACAAAACCTTTGGGTTAAAAAATTTATATAACAAAACAAAGAGTTGCCCCCCAGCCCACCCTTACCCTTACCCCCCACCCTCTTCCTCTGACTGTCCCCTCCACCTGCCTTGTATAACGTCCAAGTCGAGGTAGGTCAACACAACTCTTGCAAACGTAACTTGTTCTTGCAGGCAAACAAAATTGTCAAGAGAATTCTGCACAATCTTTCCCAATTTTAGGTAGATAGAAGAATTTTCCAGAACATTTGCAGTAGGCAAGAGTTAGCTACTTCTTAAAACCTTGTTACCAGTTATACTGAAAATGAAAATCAGAGTAAAGTGAGTCTCTTGCCACCTGAACCTTGGCTTTATTAACCAGCCTGCTGTTAAAGAATGATCGATACTACACTCTCATCCATTTGTAATGCTTAACATTTGGGGGTTGGGGGTGCAGGAGTGGGACCACTACCCATTGATATGCCAGGGCTTCCCCTGGACTCTGAGCCCTGGCAGTGCCCAGGGGGCATGCTGGGGGTGGAACTGGGCTTGGCCACTGTGGGGCAACGCTCCTGCTCTCTGGCTCTCCAGTTTTCCAACTTCTTTTTGTTCTTTTTGGGTCACACCCAGCGATGCTCAGGGGTTACTCCTGGCTCTGTACTCCTGGCAGTGCTCAGGGGACCATATGGGATGCTGCGGATAGAACTCAGGTCAACCATGTGCAAGGTCAACACCCTCCCTGCTGTGCTACCACTCAGGCCCACCAACTTCCATTTTTAGCAGGCCTGTTCCCACAAATTGCAGGCAGCTTTTCCCGAAGACTCAGGAAACATTGCAAAATCTGAGGCTCCAAATGCCTATTACGGCAAGCACTGAGTTCCCCACCCCCGGTCACCCCCCATGGAGGGGGGGCGGGATAGGTCCTTAACAGCACCTCCCGGGGCTCCAGATAAGCCTGTGGGCCCTAAGTCTCCCCAGACCCAGCACAGAGCGATCTCAGGGGCTCTTCAGCCCGTCTGCCTGCACTGAACGCCGCTCATCTTACTAACGAGCAAGCACTCCTGTCTCGTAGCCGTCAGCGCCGTCAGCTGCAGATGTCCCAGCAGAGCTCGAAGCTGCTGCTGCCTTCTCTGTGTGCTAACGAGAAAGACACCTGGCACGGTGCCCACAGAGCCGGGGCAGGCCCAGAGTGCAGCTCCTCACTGGCCCAGGAGAGGTTGCGACCCTCAAAGGCTGCCCGTCCCCTGGCGACTTATTTCCCTGCTGTGGGCTCCCTAGTGCCCCTGGTGGGCTGCCCAGTCTCCTGCCCTGCCTGCCACTTACCCGGCGCCCACCTGTGGCTCCCTGAAAATATCCCGGGGACTCACAGAGGCCACATGATATGTGGCTCTAGAGTTAAGTGTCTTCCAGGGTATGGCAGAGACTTCAAGATGCCAGTGAGATCCAAAATCACCCCCATAGAGCTGGAGAATTTGCCTGGCATGCGGCTGACCCGGGTTCAATTTCCAGCATCCTATATGGTCCCCCGAGCACCGCCAGGAGTAATTCCTGAGTGCATGAGCCAGGGGTAACCCCTGTGCATCACCGGGTGTGACCCAAAAGGCAAAAAAAAAATCGCCCCCGTATCCCTGGCCTGACTCCACCGTCTTTGGACGGACCTCACCAAGATATAATCTGCTGCAAAATTGGGCATGAGGACTTTGTGACTGAAGTCTCCAGGTTTTCCTGGGGTTGGGATGGGCTACCTCCCCCCATCTCCCTGTGCTGAGAAGCCTCGGCAGTCACATCCACACCCCAAAGTTGCCACCCAATTAGAAAGCTACTCCAGCCTGACTGTCCGATAAAAATACCGAATGCCCTGAACAAACACCATGACCCCTTGGCACCTGTACTGCAAACTATAATGCATTGAAGGAAAAGGAGAGAAAGAGCAAGAAGGAAAGTGCCTCCCATAGAGAGAGGCTGGGGGTGGAGGATGGGGTTTGGGGGATGGGGGTGGGGAG
>JAOXYA010145255.1:0-10028 GCA_028565675.1 Sorex palustris | reverse complement strand
AGGGAAGAAGAGGAAGGGGAGAAGAAAGAGAGGGAGGACAAGAGGGAAAGAGGGAAGGAAGAAGAGAAACAAAAAGAAAAAGAAAAAGGAAGTAAGGGAGGGAGGTAAAGAGGGAGGGAGGGAGGGAGAGAGGGGGGATGAAGGAAGGAAGGAAGGAAGGAGGCAAAGGAGAGGGGGGTGAGTGTGTGGGTACCCCCAACCCCTCCTGCCTTGCCCCTGCCCTAGAATAAGCCTCGCTAACTCTCCTGGGTTTTCGGGCTCCCTGAGTGTCAGACCCCATTTCATCCCGGACTCCTTTCTGTTTGTCCAGCACTCGTCTTTCCCTCTGTGAGTTCCTAGTCATTCTCTCCTTCCTGCTTCCTTCAGCCAGCCTTCCCTCTGATGGCAGTCCCTCTATCAAATGAGCTTCTGTCCTTCTAAAACTGTCACATGGGTAAGAACCACATGGAGAGAGTCAGCAGGAGAGCAGAGGGCTTGAGGCACTTGCTTCAACCCTGACGACCCTGTGAGAATCCCCGGCACCACACAGGGTCCTCTGAGCACTGCGAGGGAGTCATTCTGGGCACAAAGCCAGGAACAGCCCCTGAGCACACCTGGCTGTGATTCTCTCTCTCTCTCTCTCTCTCTCTCTCTCTCTCTCTCTCTCACTCTCTCTCTCACACACACACACACACACACACACACACACACACACACACACACACCCCTTTTGGGCATTATGGTCTGCAATACTGGTACCAAGAGGTTGTCTTGTATATCCATCCCTTTCCCACTTTTCAGCACTCAGTTCTTGTCCAGGGTGACCCCTGCCCGCTGCCGATGCAGAGACCTCGTTAGATAGCAGTCCCATTCTCACTAGAAAGGGCTGCTTCCTTCATTCCTTCCGCCATTCATTCATCTTTTGCACATTCAACAAACTCCAACCGTTGTCTCCACCCCACCCCCAGGTCACCACTCTGGGGTTCTGCCCAGACCTGGCAGACAACCCCGGTGAGCAGATGGCAATAAACAAACACACACATCAATGTCATGCCCAAGTGGCAGGTGCTGTGACGTGCCCACATATCAGACCAGGTCACGTGGTGGGGGGGCAGGGATGCCACTTCACCTCAGGGGGTCCGGGGAGGTCCACAGTACCATTCAGTGCCAGGAGGTGGGGGTGAGGGGGTGCACCCCAGCCTGGAGGAGGGCTGGGATAGTGGGGGTGGAGTAAGGGCCCCGGATATCCAGAAAAGGGACCAGGGGCCTGGTCACCCCTCACCTGCGTGTTCCCTCTGGCCCCAGTACACTGCCCAACTGAAGCAGGACCTGAAGAACCTCAGGGTGAACGTTCAGAACTTGGATCTGCTGAGCACGGATGCCCGCCGGGACCTGCAGGCCCTGCAGAGCAGCGGGATCGAGCAGATCCAGTACCCCATCTTCCACGGCCAGGTCAGCAGCCTGGGGCGGGGAGCCTCCCCTCAGCCTCCTCCCGGCTCCCTGCACATGATCGTGGAGGACTTCCTGTGTCCACAGGCCACAAGCCCTCCCAGACTGTCCCCCACAGTGGCTGATCCTGATCCTGACCCCACACAGTGGTGGAGGGGCTGGTGGGACGTGGCCTCTGGAAGGTCACACCAGACAGTGCCTCGTGTTTGTTCTCTTGGGGGGATGCCACCCCCATCAATGCTGGGATGGAGTGTGCCTCAGTTTCCCTCCCATCCTGATGCGTTTCAGTCCCAGTGCAATCTGTGTGACTGGCATGTCATCACAGGGTAGCTCTGAGGAGACTGGGAGTCGGGGTGCTGGCAGCACCAGGCTGCATCTCACTCCCTGTCTCCTGCTTCCTCCAGCTGCAGAAGCCTGTGCTGACCACAGAGGTGGAGCGGCTGGCTGAGGCACTGGACAGGCTGGCGCAGGCTCAGGTGAGAAGTCGGCAGGAGAGCATCAGGCAGTGGCCTCGAGACAACTGAGTGGGGGGTGGTGGGGTGGGACGGGGGTGTCAGGGGGCTGGTAGAACCCTGCCAGTGAGGGCTGAAGCCTGGACTGCAGGATTTTTGCTGTGTTCGTGCTGATTAAGCTTTGCCCCAGTTGACTGTGTGACCTTGGACTAGTTGGTCAACCTCTCTGGACCTCTATGTGCATACTGCCTATAGAATCTGCATCACAGGTCCTAAGAGCTCAGAGATGGGTCAGATACCATGGCCGTCCTCTCCAAGAACTTAAACATGTGTGTATACTGTGTGTGTGTATGTGAGTGAGTGTGTGTATGTGTGTGTGTGATAGCATTTTGCACTTTTAAAGACTGAGAGTTTAGACCAGTGAGATAATAAAGAATAAATAAAGGGTGCATACTTTGAATCCAGGGCTGGAGTGATAGCACATCAGGTAGGGTGTTTGCCTTGCAAGCAGCCAACATAGCCAACATAGCCAACCCTCTGCCCCTCTCGGAGAGCCCGGCAAGCTACCAAGAGTATTTCGCCTGCACGGCAAAACCTGGCAAGCTACCCGTGACGTATTCGGTATGCCAAACTCAGTAACAATTGTCACAATGGAAACGTTACTGGGCCTGCTCGAGCAAATCGATGAACAACAGGAGGACAGTGACAGTGACTTTGAATCCACAGAACCCCATTTGATCCCTGGCACTGGGCGGGGTCCTGCTGACTGCTGGGCACCATAGGGCCTAAACAGTGCCTTACCCTTGGGCCTGATGAGCTGAAACTTGCGGGGAGTGGCCTCCAGATCCCTTGAGCACAGCTTGGAGTCCTGTCCCCCAAAATAAAGAGAGGAAAAGAGAGAGGGAGGAAGGGAAAAAGGGAGGAAGGGAGGGAGAGAGGGAGGAAGGGAGAGAGAGGGAAAGAGAAGGAGGAAGAGAGGGAGAGAGAGGGAGGGAGAGAGAGAAGGAGGAAGGGAGGAAGAGAGTGGAGGTGAGGAAGAGAGGGAGAGAGAGAGGGAGGGAGGGAAAGCGTGCCTGAAAAAGTTCTGCTGGAGACAAGTCACATGCTGCAGCTGAGCCAGCTCCAGTGCAGAGAGAGGCACGCGGGTTTCCACAGTGCTCGGACATTCCCTGACGGGCTTGGGGTCCACCCTGCAAGCCTGCTCTGTCCCTGTGGGCGCAGGAGCCTCAGATTTCTGTCACCCCCCTCCCTCCCACCTTGGATGGTCTCTCCGGCCACTGGGGCACGTGTGGGGGTGTGGGGCGTGCTGGTGGGGTGAGCAGGCATGGGCCGGCAGAGAATTAGAATTCGCGTCTCCCTCAGGGGCCCACAGGGCTGCAGGCGCAGCTGCAGGAGAAGGCCCAAGAACTGAGGCGCCTCCACCAGCACCAAGTCGTCCCTCGGCAGGGACTTATGGTAGGTCCAGTGTGCCTGTGGGGGCTGGGCTCATGCAAGTGGGAGAGGGGTGAGGAGGGAACCCCCCCCCCACCGCTTCCTGTACACCTGGCTCCTCAGCCATCCCATCTCTTCTCCACAGGCCATGCTCAACCTCAGTGTCACCGTCCTGGAGTCCTTGGTACCTCGTCTCCAGGTGGCTGCTGAGGAGACCCGATGGTGGAGGGGGTGGGGGTGGGGGTAGGGGACAGCCAAGGGAGGAAGAAAGGGACCCGGGTTGCTTAGGGCCTGGCCCACTCTGCTCCCTGGCTCTGGCTGGGGCAGCAGGAGAAGGTGGAGTCTGAGCTTTGAGAGGGGCGGAGGCAGAGAGAGAGAGGGAGGAAGGGAGAGAGGGGGGAGGGAGGGAGGGAAGGAGAGAAGGAAGGAGGGGGGGAGAGAGAGAGACAGAGAGAGAGAGAACATGTGCCTGAGCTGGACTGTCCTTCCCAGCGGGAGACCTCGCAGACCCTGGACGCAGTGGCTCACCTCACTGGAGAGCTGCCGGCCTGGACAAACCGGATCCTGAAGAATGTGAGCAGCGGGACCCTGAGCCAGGCGAGGTGGCACCCCAGTCAGAGGGGGCAGCGGGCCAGGCTTCCTCTCCAGCCCGTCACCCCCGCGATGCCCGGTCCCCGCCTCTGCCCAGCCCAGCGTCCTCTTTCCCCAGGAGAGTGAATGCTTCCTGGCCCGGGAGACTGGCTACCTCTCCCAGTACCTGGACTGGGTGAGAGAGGAGGTGAGTGAGGGCTACTGCCCGCGGTCAGTCGGGTGGTCTCAGCCTCTCACCTGCTCTTTCCCTCTATGCCCATCTCCCCCAGCCCCAGGGGTTCGAGACTGAACCCAAAAGCCCAAACTGGCCGTCCCAGCCCCCAGCTCTGCTGTCCCTCGGCTGTGTCTTTCTCTGCGGCCTGGCTGTGAGCTGGGCTCCGGGGCCTGTGGCCCTCTGTCACTCCCCACCGGCCCTTCCTCATGCCCAGCTTGAGCTACCCAGCCCTCTCGGTCCACCTCTCGGCATGCCCTGCAGCCACAAGCCCGGCGAGCCTCGAGACCACCTATGACCAGCTGTGTCTGTGCACACTGGCGCGGGCCCATCGCAGTGCCTGACCTCACCAGTCATCAACAGGGGCAGAACGGGAATTAGGAGAGGGGGCCAGGGCAGGCGCCTCCGCCCACTTTGTCCTTGTGCCTTCCTGTCCCTGCATGGACATCTACGTCCCCTAGACATTGGCTCCTCATGGTCCCTGGGCCCCACTGGGCCCCTGCTGCCTCTCCGCACCTCCTTACAGGCCTGTCCCTCACTCCACAGGTGACACAGCACATCGCCACCTGCCAGCCTCTGTCCGGGGCCCTGGACAACAGCCGTGTGATTGTGTGTGACATGCTCGCTGACCCTTGGGTGAGCGCCTGGCTGTCGGCCCACGGTGGCACTGGGCATGGCCTCTGTTCTGGAAGCTTCCTCTGGGTAGGAGCCCCCGGGAGTCGGAGACTGAGCCCACCTTCCCGTTCTAGAACGCCTTCTGGTTCTGCCTGGCTTGGTGCACCTTCTTCCTGATCCCCAGCATCATCTTTGCTGTCAAGACCTCCAAATACTTCCGTCCCATCCGCAAACGGCTCAGGTGAGGAGCCTGCCAGGACTGTGGGTGGGGGGAAGCGGCGCCTGGAGCAGGAGTCCCTGGCCTGATCCCCGTCCAGCCCCACACCCCTCTGCTCCTTCTGGCTGAGGTGGGGATCCAGCCCTGGAAAGTCACACCCCACGGGAGCACTGAAAGTTCTTCCACCGTCGTTCCCCTCTTGTGGGTGGCTCGGCCTCCGGTGCTCACTCGTGCTCTCCACAATTAGCTCTACCAGCTCGGAGGAGACGCAGCTCTTCCACATCCCCCGGGTCACCTCTCTGAAGCTGTAGACCTCAGTGAGGTGAGTGTCCCTGGCCCTGTCCATCCTCAGTCCTCTGAGCCGGGGTGCTGGTAGGCCGGGAAGAGTTGGGATTGGGTGCTCCGGGAAGCTTGGGGGCCTGCTGTCTGAGCAACCCCTCCGCCGGCTCTGTTCTCATCGCAGGGCTCCGCACCCCTGACTGGCACAGCCCCTCCTGACCAGAGGGCGTCCAACATGCTGCCCCCAGAGCCTGGGCGGGCAGTCCCATGGCTCTCTGTCCCCACCGGCCTGGTCCCTTCATGCCCTCTCCTGCTTGGGATGCCCCTCCTTCATCCCCAGAAGCACATCCCCACCCCTGTGTCCTGCACCGGGATGGACCCTCTCCTCCACCGGGGGAACCCCTGACCCCTTCCACCTCTTCCCCCATGTCCACCCATGCTCCTTGTCCCTTCACCTCCATCAGACCTCCTGCTTCTCCGGAGGTACCTTCCTCTCTGGTTCCCTCTCTAGATCTTTACCTGCTCCCCTGCTGGTGTGTCCCCCGCCCCCGTCCCCGGGCTGCTCCCACCCTAGCAGGTAAAACTGCGGAGCAAGCCAGGGGTCTCTGTGTCCTGAATCCAGGCCAATGCAGACTGTGTCTCATGGCCCCGCTTCAAGGACGTGGACCTTTCCCAGGACACAGCGTGGACTCCTGCATTCCCCCACCCCGCCGGGATTAGGGGGCCCCTGTGTGTGGGCTGGGCGTCCTTCCCGCACCCAAGAATAAGTGCTGCTGCCCCCGACCCCGCCCACACCAGCGGCAGCATCTCTGCAGCCCTACCCAGCGCTCCCAGGGGGCGCTAGTGAGCCTTTCCCCCAGCCCTTTCCTCCTGCTAGAGGACAGGGCCAGTCACCTGGGCTCATCACTAGCCCATTCGCTGCCCTCTCTGCTGACTGGGTCCTGAGTTGCAGAGGTGGGCAAGAAGAGGAGAGAGAGAGAGAGAGAAGAGGAGAGAGCTGGACGGGAATAGTCCACCCCAGTGTTCTCAACTTCCCTAAGCCTCTGCTTGGGTTGTTGGTTGATACCAGAGTTCTAGGCTGGTCCTCATATACAGCTGGTGTCTCAGGAGTGTTTAGAGCAGGGCGGACACATGTCCCCTGATCACAGGTGTGCAGATTGTCCAGGCAGCCAGTTAGATGGGAACCAGGGTGCGTTGGACGCAGGCATACCTGGGCTCATGTGCTGGCTCAGTTCTTGTTACTGGGCCACCTTGAACATATTACCAGGCTCTCATTTTCTCTCCTTATAAAATGGGGAGGCTACTAATAGCCTTCTCATAGGGGAAAAAAACCTAGTAATGAGGTAAAAGCTCTTGGCTGGGGCCCATCACCAAATAATTGTTCCTGTGCTGCTAGTTTTTACCAGGGGCACAGCGGGGTCTGGCAAGCAGAGGGACGAGTGAGATGACGTTCCGGTTCAAAGATATGAAGCCCTTCAAGGTTATGGTCTGCTGAGCTGCAGGGGAGTTGGGGGTCTCTGTTTAGTTGTATTTTGCAAACCAGTGACGAAGTTGCTGCTAGGAATTAGCATCCTCACTCTTGCATGCAGACGCCCTAGTGAGCATTCATGAGGGTCAAGCTTGTGGCTTGTCCCTAAGGAAGTTTGCCTCATTTCTCATCTGCTCCCCTATATGCAGAAACTCTAGTGCCTTGAGTTTTGTTTTTTTTTTGTTTCTCTGCAAGTTACTTTTAATTCACTGTCCTATTCCTGAATATTTTCTGAAATCTTGAAATTACTTTTCTAAAAGCTTGAAATTATTTTAAAATAAAATATTAAAAAATCTTATTTTCCTGGGGGACTGTGATGCCCCCAGTTTGAAGATTACTTTTTTTTATTTGTAGTTATAAGCTTTCATGTTTGGGTTACAATCACACAATAATCAAACACCCATCTCTCCACCAGTGCATATTCCCCACCACCAGTATCCCCAGTATACCCCCCTTTCCCACCCTCCCCCTGCCTCTATAGTAGACATGATTCCCCATAATCTCTATTTTTGGGCATTATGCCAACCTGCCGTTCATAGTCAATCAGGCTAGCAGTTCAATGTGAGGGTTAGGGAAGATGGTGCAGTTTGAGCCTTGCAGTTCTGGGGATACTTAAGCTATCCTGGTGGTGCTTGGCATACCATGTGGTCCTAGGAATCAAAACAAGTTGGGCATAAGCTAGCCTGCACCTTAATGCTGTGTTCTCTCTCTGACCCATCACTTTGTCATTTTGTGTGTTTAGGCTGGCCACTTGGAAAATTTATTACTGCATATTCCCCCTTTTCTGCTCCTACACATGAGACCATGCTTGGGTGTGTTAACAATGAGTAGTAGAACCTCTGGGAATCTCAGAGGTCTCTTTTTAATTTATTTATTCTGTTATTATTATTATTATTATTATTATTATTATTATTTTGGCTTTGGGGACATACCTGGAGATGCTCAGGAGTTATTCCTGGCTCTGTACTTAAAAATTACACCTAGTGGAGCTGGGAGGATCATATGGGATGTTCTGAATCAGATTTGTATTGGCCACATGCAAGGCAGATGCCCTATCAGTTTTACCAACACTCTGGCCCCGAAATCTAAGAGGTTTCTAATGCACTAATTTGACACAGTCCCTATGGTCAAAATTTGACAGTTGTCTCAAAGACTCAAGCCATCCTGCTTCTCTAGGAAGGCATTTACTCACCTGACTGGAGACGACTCCACACTGCCACATCATGCCACTTAGCCTGCTTTCTGGTCACACAGAATTATATTCTCTGAAGACATTGAGAGACTCAAGTGCCTTTGAACTTGATGTTCTTACTGCCAAGGAGCTGTTTTATTATTATTATTATTATTATTATTATTATTATTATTAGGCTGGAGCGATAGCACAGTGGTAGGGTGTTTGCCTTGCGCACAATCAGCCGGCTGAACCAGGTTTGATTCCTCTGCCCCTCTCGAAGAGCCTGGCAAACTGCCGAGAGTATCTCGCCCGCATGGCAAAGCTTGGCAAGCTGCCCGTGACGTATTTGATATGCCAAATACAGTAACAACAAAGTCTCACAATGGAGACATTACTGGGCCCGCTCAAGAAAATTGATGAACAATGGGAGGACAGTGACAGTGATTATTATTATTATTATTTATTATTATTATTGGGCTGAAGTGATAGCACAGTGGGTAGGGTGTTTGCCTTGCATGTGGCCAACCCAGCCAACCCAGGTTCGATTCCTCTGCCCCTCTCAGAGAGCCCGGCAAGCTACCGGGAGTATCTCACCTGCATGGCAAAACAAGTCTCAGTTTGTTGTGAGATGTTACTGATGCCTGCTCCAGCAAATTGATGAACAATAGGAGGACAGTGCTACAGTGTTGTTGTTGTTGTTGTTATTATTATTATTATTATTATTATTATCTTGAGACCTCTCTCTCCACCTATTAAACTCAACTCAGGCTGAGAATGTCTTCCAGACATCTGGTTTGTTTCTTGAAGCTTGTCTGGATTCATAATAGCCTTTTGCTAGAACATTCTGGGTTTGCCCCTAGGGTAATGTGGTGCAGATTTGTTCCAAAAGGAAGCATGTTGGAGAAGAGATGCTGAGAGAGTGTGTGCAGAGTCAATCCTGGCCCAGGGCAATCCAGGATTTGAAACTAGTTATCATGTGTCTTTCTCTTTTAAATTTTTTTCGAACAGTGATATACTGTTTTAATTGATTTTTATTAAAAACACCATGATTTACAAAGTTGTTCATTTTGCAGTTTCTTCAAGCATTTAGTGTTCCAACACCACCAGTGTGACCTTCCCTCTGCCAGTATATCCAGTTTCCTCTCCAATCCCTAAGATAACAAATTTACTTTATATTGCTTATTCCAGCAAAATTTGAAGTACTAGAAAATAGAATGATCAGAAAACAAATCAATAGAGGCCAACTGATGATTACTTTATGATTTTGACCTATGTAAGTAAAAAAATTAGAACCATTTAATGCAATATAAAGATGCCTATTCTTTCAATTCTTGAATCCAAAGTGTTTTACATTAAATTTTATTTTACACTTGTATTTCTTTATGGTAATAACCATGTTGATGAAGGAAACTTAAACAGAGCAGACTAGGGACACTCCCCATGAAAGACTTTGTAACTTAACAAGTTGGAGTAATAACTAGGAGGTTGGGGACTGTAAGTCTACCCTATAAACAAAGGATTATAAGATTTAGGCTGGGCTTGGCCTCACAACTATTATGTCAGCAGCCAATGGTGATGGTGGTGGAACCTTGCCTATCTTTTGACTTCCTCACGTAAAGTGATAGTAGGCTGCTTTCCACTCTGCATCGATCATAAAGACACATTGATTTCCTTTCTGGAGAAACACATATTTCTTTTTTCCAGCGAAAAAGATAAATCTGACAGGCTTTAATCAAATATATCTGTTTACAACCACATAAATGCATTCAGGAGGAAAAACATACCCTCAACGAAAGGAAGAATTTGGGGGCCAAGTTTATTTGGAAATAGCATTCTTATTACTTTATGCCACACAGTATTGAAAATAGGCTACTTGGGTCTCTTCAAGATAGGATGTCGCTTTGTGTGAACACTAATGATCTACCCCCAAAACACATTTTGCCATGAAACCTATGTTATCCAGATTCTCAGGTTAACTCCAAGTTGCAGAAATATTGCAATTTGGTCTTTCAAATAAAATTGTTCTTAAGATGAAACTTATTTGTCAAAGTATCACTTCAGATGTGCTACAGAAAAATAAAGGATCTGCTTGTCTTCTTATT
>JAOXYA010145229.1:0-10029 GCA_028565675.1 Sorex palustris | reverse complement strand
CAATATATGAGTGTGGAAAGTTGAAAAATACTATTCATTCACAAGATAGCATGATAAATTTAAACCATCTAGAATTGTTAGGCAGAAGGCACATTGGTGAAGTCTGACCGGTGTTTTCTCTACATTTTATGTGAGTCACAGGTATATGTCAGAGGTTTTTGACATATGTCCTCAGAAATTAATTCATGTTTGTTACCGATTAAATGTCTTTTTCTGAAGAGATTATCTATTGATAATTATAATTATCCCGATTAAACTTGTTCTGCTTAATAACACAAATTTATTTTGTGTTATTATTGGGAAAAAATGATAGACATTAACCCCAAACTACTTCTAGTCTTGTAGTTTTAGGTTTAGAACCAAGAAATATTTTTATTGTAAGTAAAGTTAAAATCATCTGAGAACAGTCTAGACAGACTGACATTTATTAATAATAGTTACACTGAAATGTTTTGTAAGATCATTTAATGCTTGTGTTTAGCAAGTATTTTCTGGTTCACAGGCCTTCCTTACTTCCTTCTTTCCTTGCTTCCTTCCTTCTTTCCTTTCCTCCTCCCTTTCCCGCTCCCTCCCTCCCTCCCTCCCTCCCTGCCCTTGAATCACTTTGAGATACAGAGTTACAAGGTTGTTCATGATTGGGTTTCAGCCTCAAACTGTTCCAACACCCAGCCCTTCACCATTGTACATTTCCCAGCACCACTGTCCCCAGTTTGCTACCCACCACCCCACCCCCACAGCCTGCCTTATGACAATTTTCTTCTCTCACATGCTGTCTGCCTCTGTCTCTCTGTCTCTGTCTGTCTCTCTCCCCACCTCTCTCTCCCTCCCCCTCTCTCTCATTCTCTTTCCTTTTGGACACTGTGGTTTGCATATAGGTACTGAAAGTTTAACTTGTTTTCCCTTTCCCTCCTCTCAGCACTCAGTTCTTATGCAGAGTGACCATTTCCAAGTTTCATTGTCCTAGTTGGGCCAGAGGGATAGCACAGCAGTAGGGCATTTGCCTTACAAGCAACCAACACTACGGAGAGTATCTCACCTGCACTCAGAGCCTGGCAAGCTACCCATGTGCCAAACACAGTAACAACAAGTCTCATGAAGGAGACATTACTGGGCCCGCTCAGTACATTACTGGGAGGACCGTGACCGTGATTGTCCTAGTGGTCCCTTCTCTATCTAACTGTACTCCCCCACTCCCCAATTTGTAGCAAGCTTTCAATGTTGGACCAATCCTCCCGGCCCTTGTTTCTACTGTTCTGAGCTATTATCTCATATTATGGTTTTTTTTATATCCCACAAATGAGTGCCATCATTCTGTGTTTGTCCCTCTCCTTCTGACTCATTTCACTCAGCATGATACACTCTGTTCATAACCAAATTTCATGACTTCCTTTTCCCTGGTAGCTTCTTGCTGTTCCATTATGGAGATGTACCATAGTTTCTTTATCTAGTTGTCTGTTTTTTAGATTCTGGCTGTTGTGAATAATAGAACATAGGAGTGCAGGTAGCTTTTCTGCTGTGTGTTTTTTTTTTAGGCCCCGAGGGTGTATTTCCAGAAGTGGTATTGCTGAGTCAAACAAAAACTCAATTTCTAGTTTTTTTGAGGAATATCCATATTGTTTTCCAAAAAGGTTGGATCTGTCAGCATGCCCACCAACAAAGAATGAGAATCCCTTTCTCCCCACAGTGAAATGTAGGTATCTGAGGTCTGTGGGAAGAGGGACTGCCCAGCAAGGCGACAGCCTTGCTGCTGCACAGATGCCTTTGCTCCCTGAGGCCATTCTTGACCTGGGCAGAATGAGACGCGCCCCTAAAGTGAGCACATTCTAGGTTGCATTTTTCTAGAAAGGTCCGCCGAGTGCTGAGCATTGAGACCACGGTTGTTCATGTCATTCCATTAAACCCAGTCTTTCCTGAAGAATTCTCACGTGGGTGCTGGGAAAACAGTCCAGGTGGCCCTGTTTATTGTACATATGTATAATGACCCCCAGCTGCCCACTTCGTGCGTGCTGGGAAAAGCAATGAAACCTCGGGTCTGGAAAAGCTCAGTGTTGGATAATAGAACGGAGGACTGAATACAGAAAGCTTCTATAAAAAGAAAACATCTGGTTATGAAGACATGAAGTCTTGGTTTAAAAAAAACTTCTTCACACAAGCTCTTACTTCTTCAGTAGCCACTCTTGCTTTTAGTTCTGAAGCATATATCACCTGGATTGTCTTCCTGAAGACTCTGAACAAAGCAAAAAGGTCCATGTGTAGTGAAAGAAAGCCCTGTCCTGCCTGGGTTATGCACATGTGTGCATGCACCCAGGCCTGCATCTGTTACACACTTACATATCAATAAAAGGGAATGAAGGAACTACAGGGTAGAAGAGAAATGTCCCCCACAAAAGGAAAAGGAAAAAGGAAATTCTTTCCAAGAGAGTGGAGAGGTCAGATTAGCTTGGACAGAAAGGAGGAAAGAAGAGAGGTATGGAAAATCTACCTGGATGTATATTCTAACACCAGTGAGATCAAAGGTCGGTCTGCTGAGTTGAAGAATGGCATAGAGAAAGTGACTTTAAGAGAAGGAGGGGGTAGCACATACCCAGGAAATGGGGTTGACATGTAAAAGGCCATTGGTGTTTGTCCGGCCATTATAGATCAGTTTCTCTTGATAGTAAAACTATTTCTTGTACAAACCCTAATGCTGGGTAATGCCTCCAACTGTCATTCCCTCAGGAACTCAAGGGAGTGACAGACTTTCTTTCCTCCTTTGCACGCAGCACCTGGATTGACTTTAATTCCATATAATCCACATGCCATCTGCTGTGTCTCGGTAAGGTCACTGGACCCCCGGGGAGACCTGTGTGAACATCTCGGGGGAGGCTTAGCTAGATGGAAGAAGAGAGGAGGGGAGAAAGAGAGGACGGAAATGGAGGAAAAAGAAAACGAAATGTGTTCTTTTTTGCCAGAGTGAGCAAGCAGACAGGCACTTGCCCTGGTAGGCAGACAGTCCTGCTTTCTGTCCAACAGAGCTGTCCAAACTTACTAAGCCTTTCTCCAGCTTTTCAGGGGGACAAAGTCACTGGGCGCCTCCTTAGAAATCTGCCTTATTTACGGAAACAAACAGAAGGCTGGAGAGATAGTACAGTGGGTAAGGCACTTGCCGTGCACTCGTCCGACATGGGTTTGATCCCTGGCACCCCGTATGGTCTCCTGAGTCTTCCAGGAGGGATCCGTGATCATAACCCAGTGTGCTGTGCTCAAACCCAAAGAAAAAAAGAAAACAAGCAGAATTGGAGCTATACAGTACAAGATTCAAGCACCTATCTTCCTTGCCACTGACCCCGTTTTGATTCCAGGCAGCACATACAGAGCCTTCTGACCACCATTACAAGTGACCCCTGAGCACTGTTGCATGTGGCCACAGAAACAAACCAAAAAAAAGAAAGTAAGCAAACATAAAGTACCCCCAGTTCGGTGGAGGCTATTGCCACCCCCGGAAATTGTTCCAACACCTCCCATGGGGTGGTACCACCCACCTGACATCTGCAGTAGTTAAGCATGGTGTTATTTCTTAGAAACAGCTAAGGGTAGAGCATATGCCATCAAGACACTTTCATTTCATAAGACAAGGTGCTTAGTGAGTACCAAGCAAAGTGCAAATGTGGGTAGATTCTTCAACCCCATGGGGTGACAGGGATCAAAGCTGGTTTGGGCCAGTGCAAGATAAATGCTTTACTCCTGTGCTATCTCCAGTCCATCTGTTTGTTTCCTTAAAGAAGGCCAATATCAGTCTGTGTTATCATTTTTTAAGTCAGAAGTATAATTAAAACACAACATAGTACTATATTTTAACCATTCCTTGGTTTTAGTATGCTTATCATGCTACCATATTTTTTAATGTTCATTTTTGTGATCTATATGTCCAGTGAAGCCGCCTTCCAACTTTTAGATTAGACTCCCTACATTGGTGTAAGTTTTTCCCTTTTCAGATTATAAATATTCTATGCATTACTTTCGATACCCGTCGAGAAATATTCTGTCTTTTGTTTGCGGGTTTTGTTATAACATGGATTAACAGAATCCTTGGAAGCATGAAGACAAATCTTTCCCTGGGAAAGATTTCAGAGGATATGTGATACTTGACATCAAAGCTTGTTTTTACAAATAGCCTAAGGTGCTCCTTTGAGCTGGAGGCACACGAGTCTGCCCTGGGGCTGGCTCCCTCTTAGTAACTACAGACAGGAGGGCATGGAGCAATTAGTGTGGACGCACTAGAAGGCTGTGCTTGGAGTTTTTCCATGGGAATATGTCTCACGTGATATCGGAACAATTGAAATTGTTTTCTCAAATGATACACTGGCAAACCTTCTCAAAAGTTTGGGTTATTCTGTATGATGGTCACCAAAGATCTAGGGAACAAGAGTTAAACCATGGCTTTGATGCTAGATTTGGTTGGTTTTCCCAGCCAGGCTGTTGTCCCACTGGTATCCAGAGCCCCAGGACCTTGCTGGATGCCTTTCAACATCTTGATTTCTAGATGACTGAAAAATTCAACCATACTGGTTATATAGAGGAACTGGGGGTCAGAGCTGATCTGTTCCACCCTTCTTTGTTGGTGTTGCCAGTGTCCTTGGCATCCCAGTGTCCTCCTGCCTCTGGATCTGAAACACGTCTACTTCTCCCTCTTTATCTGTCACTGAGGTTTAGATGACCATGTTGGTGGGAAGGATGAGAGGCTGCTCACAGCCCTGAGCATAAAGGAAGGGATCAAAAGAGAAGAACCCTCTTGAGGCCAGAGTGATCGTCCAGTGGTTAGGGCATTTGCCTTGCATGTGACTTACCCAGGTTCTATCCCCGGCATCCCATATGGTCCCCCGAGCACCAACAGGAGTGATTTCTGAGTGCAGAGCCAGGAGTAACCTCTGGGCATCACTGGGTGTGACCCTAAAAGGAAAAAAGAGAGTAAGAACCCCCATATCAGCCCTGGAAGCTCCTCAAATAACTGCCCAGACAGAGGCAAGGTTAGATTGTCCCATTTATAGGGCACATGAGACCAAGTATTCATCAGCCAGCAGAGGTCAGCACAGCGGCCCTGCAGGGCAGAGCACCAGCTGTGGAGATGGAAAGGAGGACCCTGTCCTTGTAACACTCATTTAGAGAAGAATCTCCCGCACTGAGAAGCTTCCTCTGGACACCTGACTGGCCACAGTGATGAACTATAGAGCACCTGCTCCCAGGATTCACTAGTAGAGAAATCACCAAACTAAGGAAATACTCTGTTGAACGTCTGATCAACTGTGACTTGTTTTCTTTCAGTCTAGTAATTGAACCCAGGGTTAAAAAAATAGAAAGAAAGAAAAACCCAAAACAAGTCTAATTTAGGTCTCTGGAAACCAGAGTTATCTGCTTCTCTGGGAGTTTGGAAACTGTTTTGCCGCTTTACATTGCCTGAGCCATTAGTGACCCCTGGAGAAAGGTTAATCAGTCAGTGTAAAATTAGAAAAATCTGGGTTTCAGGATCAGGGCCTTGGCCTTTGTCTTGGTTAAGTACTACTTATGCTGACTGCCCACAGCTCTTCTCTCCGAAAAATTGAAAAATTTTTCAATTGAAAAATTGAAAAGCCTAGCCACTGGACACAGCCTCTGTCTCTTCACCTCAGCAGACGTAGAACCCACGGCCCTGCAGAAATCTCTGACCTTGCTGGCTTAGGAAGTAAAATTTAGTTGTTGTCCAAAGCATGCCTAGGTACACCAATCCCAGAATCCAGCATGACTTCCGGCTTACCAAATTCCACTTCCCAAGCTGACAGTACACTCTACCTGTCAACAACCAACGTGGGTGCAGCAGGAGAACAGGAATTCAGCTATTCAGCCTTGAGTTGGACCGGGTACTTCATAGGGAAAGTTTTAATTAAATGACGAACTTGAGTTCTTGCTTCCTATTGGAAAATGACTTCTGCTTCCAGAGTGAATGCGCGTTTTCACAAACACGGTTCCCCGGGCCTGGTTTACTGATGTCAGGAGTATTGTTGGACCGGCAGCGCCATCTACAGGAGAGATTGAATAAATGTCAGTTCCACCTCGAATATAAAAAACGATGATATGTTTGAAAAATGATATTTTTATCCCTGAATCTCGATTAGTTAATTCCATGACAGGATAAGGAGTGTGTTTCAAGCTTATTAAATCTATTAACTGATCAGCCAGCTTATTTCAAAAATGGATAATTTTTGTAAGCTGTAGCATTGTACTGTTTTGGGGTTTTTTGGGGTTTTTTTTTTTTTTGGATAGATTGTAGTCCACGCAATATTTTTTCATGTTGAAATTAACAGCTTTCCTGCTTAGGTTTCACTCTTCTGCCAGACAATTATGACCACAAGGGAGAGAGTTTCCACTTACTGATTTTTCTCATGAACTCAAAACAAAAATAAGACGCCTATTTTTATAAGGAAATGAAGAAACACTTTGTTAGTCATAAAATCCAAAGCTGAAAGACAGACAATTACTACGGCATCTTAAATTCTTGCATTTCAAATGGGATATCAAGGCTAGAGCAATAGTACAATGGATAGGGCCCTTGCCCTTGCACGTGGCCAATCCAGGTTCGATCCCCAGCATCCCATATAGTCCCCAGAGCCTGCCAGGAGTGGTTCCTGAGTGCAGAGCCAGGAGGAACCCCTGAGCACAGTCAGCTGTAGCCTCCAAACAAAAGCAACAACAAAAATAAACTAAACAGGGTACAGAATCCTGTCGTATTATCTTTCTGTTCTTAAACAAGTTAAACGAAATGATGAATCACAAAGGACTATGAACTCTAAACATTATAAAACGTAGGCGTTTTCCACAGTTATTTTTCTTTCCAGTAGCACTTTAGAAATGTAGAAAATATAAACTGCCCCTTTGCCTCCGGTAATGATCTGAGGTGGTTTTTAAAATATAGATATTGAATCCCCAGAACACATCGTTTAGGGCCCACAGATCTTTATTTTGTATAAAAACATTAAAAATCCGTATCCTCCTGAGACGCTAAAGTTTAAGATTCTCTGACATTAAAAGTGTTAGCCTTTTAGAACTGTATTGCCTTCAATTATTTTCTCATAGAAAGCTGTTTCGGATATGTTCCTTCTCGTGGAAAAGAAAATATAGAAAATTTTAATTGCTATACATTATTTAACTTATGGTGGAGAGCACCACCTAGCTTCTGTAAAAATCTTAGAATTGAAGGATCTAGCAATACAAAGAAGTTCACACACAAAATCATTTTATTTTTAGAGAATTCTACGTATCTCACGATGTAGGATGCGGATATTGAACAGAATAATTACATTTATTTTCAGATGCAGTATCTTTTAAAACAAATGAAAAATCTAGACTTTAAAAAAGATTGACTTCATTTCATTTAGCAAATGCCACATTTATTTTTTGTAATAAACACTACGTATACAGCATCGCATACTTAAGTAATTATAAAAATTAACTACTTTGTATTGAAGTTTTTTCACTGCCATCCTCTTAAATCTCTTCTGATCAATAAAGGGAAAAGACCATATTGTTAAACAAACAGATTTTCAGATTAACCACCAAAGATAAAAGCTTTTTATTTCTTATAGAGGGTTTATGGATAGACATATGTTTCGATAGCACATAAGTAGCTCTTAACACCAATTAAGCATGTCCTTAGTCATTTTTTTTCCATGAAGGCTGTGTCTGTGTATGACTGCCTTATGTAATGAATGAATGGATTTTATTTATATGTACTCCAAAGCAGTGCAGGAGTCCTTGGGGTGGGGAATAAAAGTCGATTTTGGAATTCAATAATCTTCTGTGAAAAATCTGGCCGTGCCAGTGAACTGCTTTCTGAAACTCACCTTCCTAGCACCATATTCAGTATTCATCCTCTATTCATAAATATGCTGAAACTTCCTTGGAGTTGAGGTACCAGGCACCCCAGTGCAAACCCTGTCTATGATTAACCAAAGTCAAGGGTTCCCATGTACATTCAGGGAGGAAATAGGGTGACATAACAGGAAGATTACAATGATGAAATTTATAGTGAAAATGAGACACTGTGGTTAGGGTTACGAAGAGCAGCTGTGTGTTTAAAAAAAAAAAAAAGAGGGCCCAGGGAGATCGTCCACTCAGTACGGTACTTGTCTTGCCTATCAGGGTTCGATTCCAGGCAACCCATATGGTCCCCAGACCCCACCAGCAGTCACCCCTGAGCACAGAGCCAGGAGTAATCCCTGAGCACTACCAGAATTGGCTCCAAAGCAAAACTAAAAACAAACAAACAAACAAAAAAACCCAATTCTGAGAGTGACCAAGGATAGTCCGTCCCATTCAGTCAGATGCCCATAGAGGAGCCCAGGAAGGCATCAAGATCTGAAAACTGAGAAAATTTAGAAAACTCTGAAGGAGAACTGTGTACAGATGAGAAGGGACTGCAGTTGATTCCAAAACCTACTGATGTAACCAAGCAGTGATACATCCTGGTTACATCTTGCTACATCCTGCAACCCAGAGCCTCTTTTGCAAAACATCAGAAGTACCTCCAACATGCTTCTGGAAGCTGGATTGATCAGAGCCAGGAGTTAGCCCTGAGGACTGCTAGGGTGTGGCTCGGAAACAAATAAAGGGAATAAATCAATATAAACTTTTAAAAATGGTGGGGCTGGAGCAATAGCACAGTGGGTAGGGCGTTTGCCTTGCACGCGACCGACCCGGGTTCGATTCCAAGCACCCCATATGGTCCCCTGAACACTACCAGGGGTAATTTGTGAGTGTAGAACCAGGAGTAACTCCTGTGCATCATCACAAAGCAAAAAAAAAAAAATCTTTTCTGGGGCTGGAGCAATAGCACAGTGGGTAGGGCATTTGCCTTGCATGCATCAACCCAGGTTCAATTCCCAGCATCCCATATGGTCCCCCAAGCACCACCAGGAGTAGTTCCTGAGTGCATGAGCCAAGAGTCAGGAGTAACCCAGGTGCATCGCCGGTTGTGACCCAAAATGCAAAAAAAAAAAAAAAAAAAAAAAACCCTTTTCTCTTTCATATTACAATCCAGAGCTCATTGTGCCATAGCGTTAGTTCATGTCCTGCTCTGTTTGAGTTTCCCAGGAGACATTCTGGGAAAGGTGTCTAGCCAGTTCCTGACGCTGCCTGGCCACAGGTGCTAATTAGCCCCTTATCCCTCCTCCTGCTCTGAGGGCTTCTCTTGTCCCTCTGACAGAGCCTCCTCCCTCCTCTTCCTGTGCACTGACCTTAGGTTGGGTGCTGCCCCGGAAAACCTTGCAAACGTCAAAAAAAAAAAAATCCTGGCTCTGTCTCCTGGGAGCTTGCAGTCTATAGCCGATGCATCAAATAATAAACAAATCCGAATGTGGTCGGGGGGTGGATGGGAGTGATAGATGAGATGCCAGACAGGACGAGTCTTCATGTCTTGAACTGAAAAGAAAGTCCCACCTCATTTATTTCGTAGAAAAGAAGGCTGGGGGAAAAAAATCAGCATTACCCAGTCTTCATTACTTTTCCAAAAGATCCTGCAGCATCCTCACTAATGGATGATGATGTTTCCCGTGAGTAAGTCACTGTAATGTCACATCTCAAAATATTGGAACGCGGAATTTTTTTTCAAGTTTCTCTGCATAGTTCATTTTGTGTGGTGCCACGAAGAAATGAGATAGCTCGAGATATTTATGTATTTGATGTACCATAAATCCCAGCTCTCTTTTAATCTTAACTGCTGATGAATATATTAACCTATTTTATTACTTAAAATCTGTTTAAAGAGATTCTGGTGATAATCTATCTGTGTTACTAGAGCATTTTAAAGATTGGCAACACGGTTCGTATAAGAAGTAGTTTAGAAATGTGCTACGGTAAAACACATTCGAGTGGTATGACTGGACATTGGAGTCCTGTGTCCTAGTTTGCTTTCACATTCCTGCCTTCATTATTTTTGAGTTCAATTCCTCCGCCCCTCTCGGAGAGCCTGGCAAGCTACCGAGAGTATCTCGCCCGCACGGCAGAGCCTGGCAAGCTCCC
>JAOXYA010145214.1:0-10029 GCA_028565675.1 Sorex palustris | reverse complement strand
ATTTGATCATTGTATAATTGAAAGCCAAGCACGGAAGTTTGTAAGTCTACAACTGTACCTCAGGATGTTTCACTAATAAAAAAAGAAAGGTAATTTCAGTAAAAATGAAAATTAAGGGGCTGGAGAGATAGCACAGAGGTTAGGGTGTTTGCCTTGCACACAGGCAACCTGCGTTCAATTCCCAGCATCCCATATGGTCTCCTGAGCACTGCCAGGAATAAATCCTGAGTGCAGAGCCAGGAGTAACTCCTGTGCATCGCTGGGTGTGACCCAAAAAGCAAAAAAATTAAATTAAATTAAATTAATGATAAAGAAATCAGGAGGTCTCTGGGCAGTCCTGACATTGTCTATTACATGCTCCATTTATTTCTGTATCCTGAGCTCAGACACTATGGGTGCTAAGAATGGAATTTGAGCTTACAAGTGGACTCATGTTTTCCCGGGAATCAGTGTCTCTAAAGTTCTACTTATATGTTGTTTATTTTTATCTATTACTATATCATCCTCGATTAGAATTTTGATTATTGAAAATAACAACAACACAGTCCTAACTTTTGTTTCATATATGATGTATAAAAGAGTAGACTCTGTGAGAAGATTGAAAAAAAGTCCAATGTTTCATGAATTATGCATATCTGAATATTTTGCAGATGATGAAGGCACAATATGATCACAGCAGAAAAGAAGAGTGCTTCACTGAAATGTGTGGTTCCATGTAGTTTGAACCAGAATATATGGAAACATCTCTTAGAGGTGAAGTGGTAAGTGGCAGGCACTTTTCGTGAATGCAGAAAATACTATTCTAAATTGTGTTCTCTGATTCAAATATGCGGGAAAGACTGTTCTGAATGAAGACATCAGTGAGCAGTCCTGGGAAAGTGAAAAGGATTTCATGACTCCTGAGAACTAGGACAATTGAGCTTCAATAGTTAATAAAATCTTCTTGGACAATTGAGGCATCGAGTCTAATGTGTCTACATAGAGATGCTTGCCATCATTTTTATTACTTGAATAAAACAAAAGGAGAATCAGTGGGAATTTCTTCCATGTATTTTGTAGTCCTGGGATGCCTATGGGGAACGTCTGGCACAACCTAGAGGATCACCCCAGCATGATTACCTCCTGTTGCTATCACAGTTATTTCTTCAAATAACTGTTATTTCTTCAAATTCATAAGAAAATAAAAGGAGTGACAATAGGTCTGTTTATGAATTTGTGTTGTAATCATTTCACACTAAATGATGCTTTGCTTTATGTGTATTTATGTGTATCTAATTGTACCCAAAAAATTAAGAAAAAAATCTTATAAAATGGGTACACTATGGTGCTTCACTTTGATGCTCCACTGAAATGTTTGGTTCCATGTAGTCTTGGGGCCAGAGGTTCAGGAATGTAACTCAGCAGTAGAGCACTTGCCTTGCATGTATGAGAACCTGCATTTGATCCAGATGCTGCAAATAGCACAGCGGGTAGGACGTTTGCCTTGCATGCGGCCAAACGGTGTGACCAGGGTTCGATTCCTCCGCCCCTCTCAGAGAGCCCGGCAAGCTAGTGAGAGTATCTCGCCCGCATGGCAAAGCCGGGCAAGCTACACATGATGTATTTGATATGCCAACACAGTAACAACAAGTCTCACAATGGAGACATTACTGGGCCCGCTTGAGCAAATAGATGAACAATGGGAGGACAGTGCTACAGTGCTGCAAAATAAGAAAAGAAAAGAAAAGAAGAGCAGTTGGAGTGATAGCACAGCAGGCAGAGCATTTGCCTTGCACATGTCCAACCTGGTTTCAATTTCCAGCATCCCATATGGTCCCCTGAGGACTGCCAGGAATAATTCCTGAGTGCATGAGTCAGGAGTAACCCCTGTGTATCACTGGATGTGACACAAAAAGAAAAAAAAAAAGAAAGAAAAGCAACTTTGACCTGGAAACTTGTTCTGATCATTTCTTTTTAGTTGTCACTCAGACTCATACTACTGACCTTTGTAGAGACTTCAAGGAATAAATGAAATCCACATCTGATCCTCCCCACCCATTTTAAGATGCTTAAGAACACCTCCCAGACATGTCTAAAATTAGTCCAGGGTGAGCCCCTGCCAGTTTCACTTCCTGGGTCTCCTTCTCTGGGTCCTCTCCAGATAGGGTGCTATTCGCCTGGCCCATTCACTTGTCAGTACCCTCAAGGGCCACTGAAGCCAGCAGCACAATTTGCTGACCACTTGATCCCCCAAAACCCAGGGATGGAGCCTGGAACTGAAAACGCATCCAGTAAAACCTTGATGCATGAGTGAATGAACTCACTTGAAAGATGAATATGGTTTGGTTGGAGGAGGCGGGAACTGACATGAGCAATGACTAAGAAGCATGAGCACGAACCTTGTGCACAGAAGCAAGCTAAAAATGTCATGGCCTGAGATGAGGCAGAGGTGGGAGATCTGGGGATTAGATGAAGCTCAGACCAAAAGACAAGTGTGCAAATTGCTGGGAAACATTTTTATTTAAAAAGAGGGGAGAGAGAGAGACAGGAGAGAGAGAGAGAGAGAGAGAGAGAGAGAGAGAGAGGTATAAAGTGCCTGTTATAGAGTTGTAGAGGCAGACTTGGGGGGAGGGGAGGGTGGCAGGAGGGAAACTGGGGTGATTGCTGATGGGTAATGGACACTGGAGTAGGGAGGAGTGTTGATCATTGTATGATTGAAATCCAATCATGAAGAGCCTTGTAACTGTATATCTCATGGTGACTCAATTGAAAAAATAAAAAAATAATTTTAAAAAGAACAGATCACTACACACACACACACACACACATACACATATATATATGTACTGCAAAGTGACTATCTATTTATCTATTTATATCTGGGGTGACTATAAACAAAATCACAAGTCTTTCATAAGGAGCTATGGCATGTGTATTAAACATGCATTTTGGGAGGGTTCTATGCAGATATTACCCATACCTAAGCCTTGAGTCTTACGGAGACAATCTCCTATAAAACAGCTGGTCAGAATTACAGATGACTAAGAATCTTGTGATAGCTGTGGAAAATCTCAGCTTCTATTTGAAGTCTGGTTCCTAAGTCTTGTCTCTGAGTAGTGAGCAATTGGGGTAGAGAGAGGGAAAGAATAAACATGGTGAAAAAAATCTGTGCACACCCCACTGCACTCCCTAAAGTTGTGAACAAACTATCTCCACCCTCATAGTTTGAAATTCTTTTACTCAATTTCTTCTCTAGTCCTTCACTGACAGAATGCAAGAACATAAGTGGTACTCTCTTTCATGGTGCACAGAAGGATAGACTAACCAGCCCTCTTTCACGGAGCCTAGCTAATATCTTGTTGGTTTCCCTCTCTGCTCCCCTGCTTCTGCTTCCCGAACTGGATTTGCATTCAGCGATGTGAAAGGGTTCTAATAGCAAGAAGGAGTCTTCTATACGAAGGGAATTCTCATCTCTCGTGATGAGTACTACTCCTTCTGTGGAGCTGGTTTCTCTCTCTTACAGAGGACTTTCGGAAGATGGAAATAGTGAGGAAACACTAATAAACATCATGAAGCATATTTTTCTCCCCAGTTACTTGTCTGTCTACACAAGAAAACAGTTCTCTCTCTTTCTCTCTCTTTCCCTTTCTCTCTCTCTCTCTCTCTTTCTGCATCAAGTGATTAGCAGGTAACCCAAGATCCTCAGCTTCTCAATATGAAGTTGGTGGCTAAGAACTAGCAGTAATGGAATCACACAGTGGCTTGTTAGGAATGCAGGATCTCTGCATACCTCCCCAAGTCTATTGGATCAGAATTCACATTTTGGCATCTCCTAGTGATTTCTATGCACACCTGAGTTGGAGGAGTGCTGACCTACAATTTTGTGGCTTAATTCTCTGAAGATAAATGAGTGAAGGCTTGGCATCCTATTTTGAGCAGTTAATTAGGGCATGCATTATACCAGAGTTAGAGAATGTAAAGGTAAAAAAGGGTGGTGTATTCCTTGACACACACACACACACACACACACATGCGCGCACATGTAGGTTTTTCTCTACATTAATGGTGTCAGGCCTAATCTTAGAACCTGAGATTAGAATGAGACTTTAAGTATATGTGATGTCCCACATGTGTCTTGATGCACCCGGAAACTATTGAGTAGTCTGGTTTTGACAAAAACAGCAGACCCTTGGAAAGGGGAGCCGGGGAATAGCAAAATTTAGAATATGTATGTAAGTGTCTAGCCCTTGGCACCAAATTACCTATGCCCTGATTTTTCCAATAGAGTACCCTAGAGAGTAACTAAAGTGAAATTTGAACACATAATCCTGAAAAAAAAGAAATGGTCTATTCAGCTTTTTGTTTATTAAATAGGATTTTGTTTGAACCATAATCCTCCATCTGCTCTTGGATAATGGAGTTAGTTGACTATTGGAGTCAATAGTTATTGCAAAACTCTGTCTAGGAGTGATGGGCAAGAGTTTAGTACAGCTCAGCCTCAGAGTGCCAGGAAAGCTATATGGAAGAGTTTTTATTCCATTCTAGAGGTCCCAGAGAAAGAATCTGGTTCAATTTTGTTAGTGTTGGCTACTGAAGGAAAGGGAACTTGGAAGTAAAAAATAATTACTAAAGGGCAATCAGTTAGTTATCCACACAAAATGGTGTTCATAAGATGAGTAGACAAGTAGGGAGAGAGGGCATGATAATTGGTTAGGTTGGACAGAGATAGGAATCACTTGCTTGCTTTCTATCATAAACCAATTGGAGGAGGAGTTTCAACAAACTCATGGCTTTTCTCCAGCAAGTATTTCTCACAGTGAGGGTGAGTAACATTTCTCTCAAAATCTCATAGGCCAGTGGTTTTCAATCACCCACTTTATCATCTACTTTCCTTTAGTGGTTGCTGCATCTTTAGCAATTTATCATACATTATTAGTCATCCTTACTTTCTTAAAACAGTCTCTTTATGGTTTTAAGAGTTAGAGTTGCTAAAGTATTAGTGCAAATCTGAAACACAAGTGTGTCCTCATTATGCAACTTCAGATTTATTTGAGAAGTTTTCCAATTTATTTAGGACATACATAAAATGAGTTACAGTACTGTATAGGCTAGAGTTTCAAGTGATTCCCCTTCCTTTCAGTTAAGACCTGACAACCTTAATGCCTGACCTCCATCATTTCAATGGCCCAGCTCTACATTTCCTGACAGCTCCTCATCAAATCCAATCCCACCCACAGTTACACTTCTTATCACTAGGTGAAGATGAGCTGGGAAAGAAAAGAGCAATTTCCAACCTAATTCCTCAGAGAGTCCCAAAAGAGCTAACTATACAGATTCACCTTCAGTGAGACAGGATTACAGCAAACACATTGAGGAAGGCACATATAATCCCCCCAAGTTCAGTGAGCAAGAACAACATAGAAGGCTCAACTGAACCAACCAGCTCAGTAAATGTTTACAATAGAGACACCATGGTAATGATGTTTAATGAGCTACTCAGAACTTTGTGGATTTTTTTTAAAAGGCACCTACCATAATCTTCTTGAGTTCTCTTACTTCAGTTCATAATTTCCTGTGCTTTCCTCACTACCTGTGACATTGTGCTTTTTAAAAAAAAAATTCCATAAAGTTCTTAGTAGCAGAGCTGAGGAAAGGATCAAGGTGCTCCAAGATGAGATTGAAGAGACCTCTAGAAGACATCAGGAAGTGGGGAAAAGTCTGATAAGAAGGGAACAGCTCCATGGAATGAGCTCAAGAGGAATAATATAGGAATCATCAAAATCCATGAAGAGAATGAAGATGAATTTGATGGCAAATGTTAAAGAAATCATAAATAAAAATTTCTCAGAGTTGAGGAATATAGGCAATCGAAAACAAGAGACCTGGAGAATCCTGGCTAAAATATACTAAATAGAAAAATTCTAAGATATGCAATCCTCAAAATGACATAATGTTCTGTGTTGTTCTCTTCTAGCTTTATTTTATAGTCTCTTGATCTTAGACATTGATGAGATTATATGGTGCTGGAGGCAGTTTGTGGGTGTGACTGCCAAGCTACTGAAAAACTGGGAAAGTGGGAGAAGGAGGCCCAGTCCTGTTCCAAGTGAGCTTGGGGATCTCAGTCATGGGTCCTGCATACCTGGATTTTACTGCAACTTCCCCCATAGGTGAGGCTTGTCCAAGCTTGTGGAGAGTGGCCTTGAGCATGGCTGTGTGGTTGGTTCTGGAGATTTCTGGCTACCGAGGTGGTGCTGGGGTGAGGAGGGAAACTCAACCTGCCCTACTCCAAGTTGTCCCGGTGAAGACAACCTGGCATAGGGTCAGGACGTTCTGTCCACCTCAAGGAGTAAAAATATTTTTTTTCTTTTAAAGAAGAGCTCTCTCCCATATGTTAGGTTAAAGAAAAAAGAAACATAGAAAGAACAACAGTTAGTGAGTTATCAGAACCAAAGATTTTGTCTATAGAATTGAGCTAATGGCCAAGGGTGGAATCTATAGAACTGAGCTTATTGGACACTAGCAGAGGGAAGCAGACTCTCTGGTGGTGGGTGTGGTTTTGGAATGATGTAGGCATAAAACGTGTGATTAACAGTACTGTAAATCCCCAGTACCTCAATAAAAATAGATTTTAAGAGTTTCATTCATTCAACATTCCATCACCACACCCTCCATCAGAGTGTTTGCTTTCCTCCACATTTTTCCAAGATCCCTACATCCATACCTTCCCTCCCAGCCCAACTGCCTTTGTGAATTCAGTTCTGTAGATCAGCTGTTGGGTTCTGTTACCTTTGGCCATTTGTTATTGTTTGGTGTTTTTCTTTATTATCCATATAGGAGAGAAATCATTCAGCAACTGTCCCTGACCTGCCTTTACTCAGCATGACATTCACTTATTCCTTCCATATGGCAGGAAATTGCATATTTCATCATTTCTTTTTGCCGAGTTGTGTTTTATTGTGCCTATATACACCACACTTTCTTTATTCACTCATTTGTTCTTTGACATGCAGGTTGTTTCCAGAGTCTGACTATGGTGAATAGTGTTGCAATTGTGAACATAGGAGTATGAAATGTCTTTTCCAAATACTGTTTTGGAGCCTTAAGGGCAGATTATAATCAGAACATTTTAGTTTTATCTTGTAATTGCAGCCATATCAAGCAACTGTTAGCTTTATTTCCTAGTTTCTCAAATATAACAGATACTTTGCATTTTCCATCCCTGGCTTGGGAGACTTCATGCAAAGTACCCCATTCTGTTCTGTGGTAGATCCTGTTCTGCTTCCCTTCTTAGAAAACCTGTTACCTGATTTCTATCTAATCTTCTTTCATACTTTAGTTATTTTGAGAAAAAAAAATCTTCCAGGGCCTGAGAGATAGCATCACAAGAAAGGCACTTTCTTTGCATGCTGCCAATCCAAGTTCAATTCACATACCTGGGTCATACCTAGATGTTCTCTGGCCTCACTCCTTGCTCTGCACACAGGGTTCACTCCTAGCAGTGCACAGGGGACGATATGTGATATGTCAGGGATCAGAGTTTAGTCCTGTGCAAGGCAAGTGCCGTAACCTTTGTACTTTCTCTCAGGCCGCTGTACGTAAAACACTTTACATGCTCCCAAATGTCTTTATCCTTCCCTCATACTCTGTCTGCTACCCCATACATGTCCATCTCAAACTTGGGGTGTTACCTACTTGGAAGCAGGTTCTCCTAAGAGGTGATTGGTTTAAGTGACACCATTCTAGATCAGAATGGAACAGAAATCCACACAGAGAAAAGAAGACATCAGGGAGGCAGGGAGAGGTTGGAGCTCCAGCAGTCATAAATATGCCACCCTGTTAAAAATTTTAGAATTCTTGAAGCAAATTTTGGAATGTTTGGCCACAAATGTGGCCGCACAAACTCTACAACATCTCAAACTCTACAACACTGATAAAGTTGGAGTAGCACCCTACATTATATAAGATGCAAAGTAGAAGGCAACCAGTGTCAATTAACAAAATATAAGTACACATGGCTTAACAGTAACAACATGTTTGTAATTTCTTATACAAGGGCTTAATGACTCTATGGTGAAATACAACAATTTTCATTAACTTTCTTTTAAGGAAACATATTTTGATCATTTTTAGCAAGTTATTTATAACAAGCAATATAACATAACTTATTGAGGGCCTAGTCTAAGGGCAGGCTTAAGAGGTGGTTAGGAAAATTGGAAATAATGGCAGTGGGAATGTGCAATGGTGTGGAATTGGAGTTGAAATATTGAATGTCTATAACAAATTATCACAAACCACATTTTGTAAGGCAAAATGAACAAAATGAATTGACAAAAAGAATTCTGTGGGGAGCTCACAACTGCACATCATTTGCCTCCAGATTAAGAAAGCCAGGTTCCAGAACTTGCTAGCTTCCACTATGGATTTAAGAAACATAGGGTTGGGGCTGGAGTTATAGCACAGCGGATAGGGCATTTGCCTTGTACGTGGCCGACCCAGGTTCAATTCCCAGCATCCCATATGGTCCCCTGAGCACCACCAGGAGTAATTCCTGAGTTCAGAGCCAGGAGTAACCCCTAGCATTACCAGGTGTGACCCAAAAATCAAAAAAAAAAAGATAAATATTTAATTTCAAAAACCAAGGTTTGGGCCAGAGAAACAGTTCAGGGGTTAAAACCCTCGCTGCCTGTCATGTGACCAACCCGGTTTCCATCCCTAGCAGCACATACGGTCCCTCTGAGAACCACTAGCAGTGACCCCTGAGCCCCACTGGGTGTGGAACAAAAATAAATAAAAATAACAACAATAATATTTCTCAGGGTATCTTGCTTGCACCATGGTGGGAAATCGGCGTCTCCTCAGTCCTCCCTGAGGAAGAAGACCAAGCAAGGGCACCTTTCATGGGACAGGAAACTGAAAGATAAGATGTTTGAACCTCTGGGCAAAATGCAGAATCATCACCCAGCCCCAAGATGTGGCCAGGGCACGCAGCTGGGTGCCCATGAGGGGCCACAGGCCAGGCCTGCCCCCTTGCCCCCTCTCGTCGGGGCTGTGCGGGCACCCAGATGCTCCCCGCAGCCCACATCTGTCTCCAGCCTCCGCCCCCGGGCCTAGCCAGCGTGCAGAGTCACTGTGATGATCTAGTACCACACTGTGACCCACCCTGGCCCTCTCTGAGCTCCTTCTCCCCACTCCAGACCCCACTGACCAAACAGCATCTCAAAGGGGCTGGCCTCCAGCTGGCCCGGACACACAGGAGAGTTTGTGCACCGTGGGAACGTGGAGCCTGCCTGTGCGTGGGTTTCTGGATTTTCCAGTCGCTCAACTAATCACAATGGGATGCCACAGCCCTCCCTCCCTCCCTCCCTCTCACTGGACGGCTGCTTCCTCCTTTCTACAGGCCCGAGGAGAAGAAGGATCGCAGGATCAGGGAGGCAGAGAACCACGCCCACCAGCTCCCGCTTCCTTGCAGGCAGGGGGACCCTCTCCCCCTCCAACTCCCCGGGCCTGAGTGAGTTTGCCAGCGCCTTCAACGAAGCTCAACTCCACGTGTTCTGCGTGTGCCAGCCCCCACACCATGACAGCAAACAGAACCGTTTCCTGGGACTGGAGGAGTCCTGTGCCTCCCTCCTTAAGCCCAGACACCTCACCCCCCCAGCAGGAGCGACCATGGCTTCTGCCCTGGACATGGAGGGCAGCGGGCGCTGCAAGGGCAGAGGCAGGAGGGGGAGGAGGGCAGAGGGAGCAGAGGGCAGCAAGGTCACCGCTGGTGCCCGAGGCATGCGTGGGTGGCCCGGGTTGGTGGGCGGTCATGGGCCAGGTGCCAGTAAAATGCTGTGCTCGTGTTCCGCGGTGGGGGGGTGCCCACAGCCCGGGCTGCAGCCGCTAAACCAGCAACAGTGTTCATTGTCCTAGCAGGGCCCAGGGATGGGACTGTGTGAGGAAGTGTGTCTGCGAGGGCCTGACCTGGCTTTTGTCCCGGCAACACCTGGCCTCCCCGCCATCACTGGGGACAGCCCTGGAGGCCCCCCCCCCCCCCCCCCCCCCCCCCCC
>JAOXYA010145194.1:0-10029 GCA_028565675.1 Sorex palustris | reverse complement strand
AGGGAAGGAAGGAGGAAGGGAGGAAAGGTGGGAGGGAGAAACAGGAGGGAGAAAGGATAGAAGGAAGGGTGGGGAAAAGGAAGGAAGGAAGGAAGGAAGGAAGGAAGGAAGGAAGGAAGGAAGGAAGGAAGAAAGGAAGGAGGAGAATCAGGCAATGAAATTGTTCCGTACCATTTTCTCCTAAATTCTAACACTACTCATTCAACTGCTAAGCAGGGGCACCTTGATTTTTCTAAGAAGTAAACTTTCACGGAAGCTTTTCCGTTTCCATGCCTCTCCCTCCCCGACTCTCCTGCGGCCCTCCACCTCTCCTCTGTGATCTGTGCTCACTCACCCCCCCCCCCCGCCTGACTCCAGTAATCTCTGGCAAGACTGTGACTCCTTCTCATGCTCCTGTCATCTGAGAGGCAAATCCAGACAGACAGTGCGGGCTTTGGGGGAAGCCATCCAGGCCATCGAAAACCTCCATCATGCTGCTTCTCTGGGAAGAATCAGATTCCTGTTTTATTGGGGGAAGGGGGTGGGAGAGATTCGCCAAGGGCAGGAGACCATAAGCCCAAGCTGTGTCACAATTTTCTGTGCTTTAATCAGCACTCCAAAGAAGTAGATGATGATGAAGGGCCCAAACTTTACGGCCAGGCTGATGGGGGTCCATCCTCACTCAGATGATGATGAGTTTCTGGTATTCTCGTTTCCTCGTGTGGGAGAGGGGATGGGAATATATTGCTAACATCACATACAGCTTAGAATCACAGTAGTACAGCATGGAGCTGCAAAGGTGCTTATAAGGAGAGCACCCGGACCAGCCCACCTGGAATGTCCGCCTAGCAGTCAGAGCTCCAGGTGACAAGGAGGCCCTAAGGATAAGGCACAGAGCCCAGGCACCCCGTTGAGAATCAGAATGCCAGACTTCAGAAGATACACAGAGATTTGGGATCCCAGGCCCCTGCAGGACTCGTGCTCCACCAAAAATGTCTGAGAACAAAGCTGCAGATAAAACTGGATCACTCCTTGAAGAGATGCTTCCAGACTCTGTGCCAAGCTAAGCCAAGTTAACGGGGCACTCTGGAAGGGGGAGGGTGAGCCCAGCACCCACCCAAACAGAGACCTAGCTGTTGAGATCCTCCACAGTCCAGAGTCGACACCATGCTCACAGCTAGACTCCAGCTCAGGATGAGTACCACCTAGAAATTAATTGGTTGAAAAACTCAAGTACGTAGGTTTGGTGACTGAAATCTCCAGGTTCTTGAGGAGCCAGGAATGGGGGACCTCCCCATCTCCCTGTTCTTCTGGAAGCCTGGCAATCATGCCCATCAACTGTGTCTGGTGCCAAATGAACTCATTAACAGGCCATGATCCAGAGATTCATAAATAAATCTTGAAAGAGATCAAGTTGCAGAGATGTTTCTGGACCCCATGCCAGAGTTCCTCAGGGGCATCCAAAGTCACCAACCATTTACAAATTTGACTCCAGATTTATTACCCCATTCAGAAGTTTAGAATGCCTGGAACGTGCCGCCATGAATGTAGTCTGGCAACATCTCAAACTACACTACTGATAAACCAGGAGTAGCATACCACATTGGATGAGATGTAAAGTAAAAGGAACCAATCTCTATTAAGAAAATATAAACAAAATATAAACACACAAGGCTTAACCCGTAACAGCATGTTAGTACTCTTTTATACAGGCATTTAATGGCTCCTTGGTGGGATACAACAATCTTCACAGACTTTCTTCTAAGGAAACATTTTTTAAAAAAAATCATATTTAGCAAATTATATATAACAAGCAAACAGAGCAAACACTGTCCTCCCGTTGTTCATCGATTTGCTTGAGTGGGACCAGTAACGTCTCCATTTTTTTTGAGACTTCTTGTTACTGTGTTTGGCATATTGAATATGTCACTGGTAGCTTGCCAGGCTTTGCCGTGTGGGCGAGATACTCTCCGTAGCTTGCCGGGTTCTCCCAGAGGGGCGGAAGAATCGAACCCGGCTCGACCGGGCTGACTGCACGCAAGGCAAATGCCCTACCGCTGTGCTATCGCTCCAGCCCATAACAAGCAATATAAGATAAATTATCCAGGGTCTGCTATAGAGGCAGGCGTGAGAGATGGTTGGGAAAATTTGAAATAATGGTGGTGGGAAGATGCAATGATGGTGGGATTGGTGTTGAAATACTGAACGTAACAAACCTTTGTGAATAACTTTAGAAATAAAACCTGGATCACCCCCACTTGGAAAAACCCAGAGAAAGCAAGTGGTTTGGGGTGCCTTTTTCCCCGAAACTCCCACCAGCCTTTCTGGGTGAGGGACGGAGCGATTGCTGAGTGGGGCTGCAAGGAATTGTGCGACTCTCATTGCGTATGGCTCGTGGATGGCAAAGCAACGGGTCTATCTTTGAACAAGGTGGCTCGTTTCAAAGGTTCTGATTAGAACCTACATTTCCCAAACCCATTTGTCATTCAAAATGTCACTGCGGAGAATATATCAGCCATCAGTTTATACATAACGGGGTTTCATGTTGTGACTTGGTTCTGTCAAGTATAGGATAATAAACCTTCTTTTATTTAAAAAAAAAAAGAAAAAAGGAACCTATAGGTTGCTTTGCTCTTCAAAAGAATCTTCTTTTCTGATGAGGATATATTTTCAGTTTTGTGTGAAGTGATGGATGAAACGGGTTGGGGCGGGGAGAGTGTGCTTAGCTGAGGAGCTGTTTGCAGTGGGGTGCAGACCACAATTATTAGAGGTACGGATAAAGTTCTTAGTGGACACACCCCCGCCGTCAGAACCACAGCTGGGCCCCAGAACCAGACTCAAGAAATGAAAAGAATCAGAAACAAGTGCCTCGACCACAAAGGTCCCTGTGGTCAGGTCATTGTGCTTAGGGTCTTCATTTGATTACAGGATGACACATTTTAGAAAAGAGGTTGGTTGCCTATAGGACTGGGAGATAGTTCTAGAACACATGCCTTGTCTGTGAGATCCCGAATTCGGTTCCTGACAGCTCCTGCCCCAGCCCCCAGCACCTGGGTGTCATTTGTACAAAAGACAAGTGGTTGTGTGTTTCATTACTACCATCTTCGTTTTGAATATTGGTGACTCTCCGTCCACTTTTATTGTGACACTGTGGTTTTCAATACTGTTAATATTGTTTGCCTTGTGTGCGGCAGACTGGGCTGAGCGAGGTTCGATTCCTCCACCCTTCTCCAAGAGAGCCCAGCAAGCTACGGAGAGTATCTTGCCTACACAGCAGAGTCTGGCAAGCTCCCCGTGATGTATTCGATATGCCAGACACAGTAACAATGCATCTCACAATGGAGACGTTACTGGGCCCGCTCGAGCAAATCGATGAACAACGGGAGGACAGTGCTACAGCGCCTACATTAGTTTCACCAAAGTGCATGCTGCCATCCACCACCAATTATATTTGTGATTTGTCATCCTTCTCTTGTTTATTTACAGACCTGGCTTTAAGGTTTTCTGTCTTTCTCTTCATCCTCTTTAAGTCTTTGAAAGTTTTTTTTCCAAGAATTTCCTTTGGGTTTTGTTGATGTGATGACCTCCACTAATCATTGCCTCCTACATCTTTCAGTTCTGTTTTTTACTTCTTTTTACTTGGAGCTCACTGATGAACTTTTGGGGCAACTTTTAAGTTGGTTACTCAGCTCCTGTCCAATCTTTCTTAACTCTGGGAGTATTTTTGTCGCTGTGTCTCACAGTCTGATATAGACTTTTTCATTTATTTTCAGCTCTTGACTTTTCTAAATTTTTGTGTGTGTGTGTTTCATCACCCATGTGTTCTTCAGAAATCTAAAATTTCCAAATACAGATGGGTTTTAGAAAAATTATCTTCTTGTTGCCGATTTCTAGTAAAATCTCATTGTGGTCAAAGTGCTTGTTTCTGAGTCTTTGTCATTTCTTGAGTCTGGTTCGGGGACCTGACTGTGGTTCTTCCTCTGGTGAATGGCTGGAGGCTGGAAGAGGCCATGCATTTCTGCTCAACTGTTCTCAAAATGTACATCTCACATTTTCTTTGAATTTGATCACAGTTTGCTTGCTAAATTCAATGTTCCTGAGAAAAAAACTGTTAAAAAAAATTCAGTGATGGACGGAGTAGATAGTACTAGGGCAAGTCGCCTGCATGTAGTTGATGCTTTGACATTACATGGTCCCCACAGCGGCCCTGGGTGTGTGCCTTGGAGGCCTCTTAGCCTGGGGGAGGGAGAGAGGTGATCTGGGGACTTCCCAGCACTGTAGGGGTTGAGCAGTATCACATCCTAAGACCCTCGCCTCCACCCACCACTCAAGGGGGAGCTGAGAGTCACTGGGGGGTACTCTCTGCACTTCTTGGAAACCCCCCAATGCCATCCCAAACAAAGTCAACTGATTGTTGTGGATTGTGCAACCGAGAAAATACACCGTAAATTCTAAATATCCTGCAGTGATAGTATTAAATATCCCTAAGTTTAGATTCTTTTTATCTGGGAAAACTATGACTTTTTCTCATAAAAGAGTAGCCATGTTAGTACTAAATATATTTCGTCTCCAGTGTGTTTTTATTCAAGTTGAATTTCTATTTTGTTTGATATCAAATTATCACATAGCACCTTTTTATGATTTTTTAAAATTCGGCATGACATTCTTTTGTTTTCAGGACCCAGGAAAAAACATATTTCCAAACACCACGTAGATGGACTCCATTTTGTTTTATTTCACCTGAATACTTCAAGATATTCTTGTGTTAATCCATTGGAAAATACATTTACCTACCTAGTTTGCATTTTCTACAACCTTCCTCCAGATTAATTTACTTTGGTGGTTAATTAATTTCATTTCTCACCGATATACACTGAGTTGAAAGTTTTCTTAGCCTATGTATTTAAAACATTTAATGTTTCATTTTGAAATTTTTTTAAAAGTCTCAAAATTGTACAGAGAATCCCCATAGTATGTGTTTTACTTAAATATTCTTTGTTTTGTTTTTATTTGGGCCACACCCAGCAGTGCTCAGGGCTTACTCCTGGCTCAGGAATCACTCCTGGTGGGGCTTGAGAAACCATAAAGGGTACCAGGGATTGAACCAGATTTACTGCATGCAAGGCACACGGCAGGCACGCTACCCATTTTACTATCTCTATGGCCCCTCAACCCTGCTCTGGAGCTTCACTTCTCTGTTAGTTTGCTCAAAATGTGTTCCTGCTGCTTGCAGGCAAGCTGGAGGACTTCCTGTTTCTCGACATTCTGCTCTCCATGCAGATATTCCACTCCTGGGATCCTGCTCCTCGTCCCCACTTGCCATCTCAAACGGAAAACTTGGTTCCGGGCAGCGACTGCCTTCAGAGTCCATCCTGGCCCATGGCCCGCAGGCTGAAGACAAGAGCTCGTAGTGATGAGGACAAAGCCCCCTGCCCACGTTTCCAACAGCCTGACGTCAGAGAGCAGGACCCGCCAAGAGTCTGGGAGACGTAACATAACCATCGCAGGCCTTCAAGATGTCCTTGAGGTGGTCCAGTCTCGGTTCATAACCTTGGTAACCTGGGAACATCCTCCTAATGCGCTCATGGCCTTGAGGTGGTCCAGACCCTGCTTTGCAAAATCACATACTTGGGAATTTCTGCTTCCATCCTCCTTGCCAACTGCCTGCAATTACCACCCACCCTCCCCTCACCCCCGCCATCAAATATTTTATAAAAGAGAGCTCTTGCCTTTGTTCAGAGCCCAGTTCTGGAGCATGAGCTCACCTGGGTCTGCCTGCATCGGGGAACAGAGCTTTCCCCTTCTCAGGGCGTGGTCACTGGCCTCTGGTGGGAATTTCCGGAACAGCAGTGACGCCTGAGCCTGCTGGGTCTGCTCTGGAGAATGCAGGACTTGAGAGAAGCAGGAGCAGAAGGAACACAGTGTCCATCTCTTCTCTTAGAGCCTCAGCTAGTGACAGGCGTTCTTCTGAACACCAATATCATTGTCAGAACTGTTCCTCCAGGAAGTAGGGTAGCAAGTTTATTGAATGAGAGCTAAGGAACAAACTGGGTTGGAGAAACTGGTCCTGTGTAGTAGGCTTATCTGAGTTGATTTTGAGACTATAAACAAACTATAAACTGTCTTGTTTGCCAAGCCATCGAAAATCAGATGGGCTGGACACATAATGAGATTTAGAGATGACCGCTGGACTAGAGCCATTACTGACTGGATTCCAAGGACGTCAAAAGATTGCGTGGACGCCCACCTACGAGATGGTCAGACTTCTTCGTCAAGACCCTGAATGATCGGTGTGAGGCCCTTCATGTTCCTAGAACGAGCAGATACCATTGGGCTATGCTAGCACGCAACAGGGATGAATGGAGATGTTACTGGTGCCCGCTCGAGCAAATCGATGAGTAACGGGATATCAAGTGATCAAGTGTTGCTGGGTGTCTGACTAAATCGCAAAAACAACACAGACAACTCCGATGGGGGAAAAGACCCACTGAACATATACAATGATTTTCTAAGGGTTCCTGGAGATGGTCAAATGGAAATCAAGCTCAGCACCTCTAACCTCAGTGTCAGTGCCTTGAATGTGATCACGTGTGAGCCAGGTAGATCGAGGGTCTGATACAGAACTTATCTATGGGATTCCTGTCACGGTTGATGGGACTTAGTTCCGTGAGGACCAGGGGAGATTGAAACAGGAATGAAAGGTACAGGCTATAAGAATAAACACCCGTAGAACTGATTAGGAGGCTTCATTGATTCTGAGTCTTTGCTGTGTCTTGCCAACATAGTTTTGCTTAGAGAATGGGGGGGGGGTAGGAGGAAACGGAGGAGGAGGAGGAGGAGGAGAAGAAAGAGAGAGAGGAAGAGAGAAAGGGGGAGAGAGAGGGACAGAGAGAGGGAGGGAGGAAGAGAGAGGGAAAGAGAGAGAGCGAGGGAGACAGAGAGGGAGAGGAAGAGAAGGAGAGGGAGGGAGACAGAGAGGGGGGAGGAAGAGAGAAGGGAGAGAGAGAGAGAGAGAGAGAGAGAGAGAGAGAGAGAGAGAAGGCAGACTAAACTCCTTAAAATAAAAGGAACTATATACCCTTTGTCAGACCTGGGCCATTCCAGGTGAAAATACCATGCATTCATTTATTTCTTTATCTATTTATTTGTTATTATTTTAGTTTTGGGCCATACCCAGCAATGATCAGGGGTCACTCCTGACTCTGTGCTCACGAATCACTCCTGCTGGTGTTTGGGGGGGGCCCTATGGGATGCTGGGGATCTAACTCAGGTGGGCTGCATACAAGGCAAACACCCTCCTCTCTGTGCAATCACTCTGCCCCCCCATGTGTTCTTTTAAATTTAATTCAAAATTTATTTGTGGGGGGGGTGCTCCCAAGTCGTGCTCAGGGGGTCCAGAGTTCCCATCAGTGATTCTCAGCTGACCAGGTGGACCTGAGGATGCAGGGCTGCTGGGGACCCACAGTGCTGGGGTGTCCAGGGCCATGGCCATTGATACTCAGGGGACAATATGGTGCTGGGAATTCCACGAGTGGGCTGTATGCCAGCCAAGTGCCCTAACCACTGCACTACCTCCTAGCCCAGTGCTTATTTTGAAAAGAGAGAGAGAGAGAGAGAGAGAGATAGAGATAGAGATAGAGAGAGAGAGAGAGAGAGAGCGCACCATTATTGCTTGTCTGCTTGGGCATCACCTATAAACTTAGAGGGCTTCGTGGGATCTCTAAGTAAGGAGGGGTGCATGGCTACGATGAGCACTGACAGGAGAGTAAAGTGATGCATCTAGGATTGCAGTGATATTCTCAGCACGAGCCGTTGTTGGGGGTTGTGGACAAGTCAGCTCAGAGGACTGTTGGATTTTGATCCGTGTTGTTTCCTTCCCGACGCTGACATGGAATAACTGGCTCTTCTTACCCAAGTCCTAGGACAGAGACAGATCCAAGAATGGTGCCAACTCTGGCTTCTTGGCTCACCGAAGCTCTGAGCACTGTTACGAGTTTCCCTCTCGACTCCTCAGCCGGGTCCCTCCCAGCCTTGCACGCAGTTCTCTTGCCTTCCGTTTGGCCTTGTCATCTCTCTCTGCTGACTTCCTTCTTCCTCAGAGCTTAGAAGTGCATCTCTGAACCTCCAGATACTTAAGACTTTTTCTAGGCGTTGCACTGTTGATGTCAAGTTTCATTCCGCTCTGGGCAGAGAGCAAACTCTGTCTGCTGTGAGCATTTTTCACTCTTTGGAAATTTTTTTTTTTGGCCTAGCATGTGGTCTACCCCGGAGAAAGCGTGCACCCTGCAATTTAAAAAGAGGGTGAATGCCACATGTCAGAATGGAGTTTCTAAAATACTAACTAGGTCAGGAGAGTCAGCAGTATCGATCCTAACCTATATTCTTGCTGAAATTTTATTACCACTTCGTGTGTGAGTGTGTGTGCATGTGTGTGTGTGTGTGTGTGTGTGTGTGTGTGTGCATGCACGCACATAGGAGGTCTCATTGCAGCAACTGCAGAAGACTGTAAAATTCTCCAAATATGAAAATGATGGAGTGGCCAATTTTGTCCCTTTAATTCTGTCAATCCTTGCTTCCTGTATTTTAATGCTCTCTTGACTTTCTATTTTTTTTTTTTTGCTTTTTTATATGGGTCATACCTGGCAATGCACAGGGGTTACTCCTGGCTCTGCACCCAGGAGTTACTCCTGGCAGTGCTCGGGGGGGTGGGGACCCTGTGGGATGCTGGGAATTGAACCCAGGTCAGCCGTGTGCAAGGCAAACACCCTACCCGCTATGCTATGGATCCAGCCCCCTTCACTCTATTTTTAGATCAGATACTGATTGCTTCTTACATCAGTCTGAATGGCCATGAAGTTCCTCCTTAAAGCATATTATCTCTTGGCTCTTAAAATTTACTTTTTCTCTCTTACATCCCACCTCTCCAGTCTTCTCTTTCCTGATGGTTTACATGTATATATTTTACGTAGCTACTTCCAACCCATTTTTTTTCTTTTTGGGTCACACCCTGCGATGCACAGGGGTTACTCCTGGTTCACGCACTCAGGAATTACTCCGGGTGGTGCTCAGGGGACCATTCGGGATGCTGGGAATCGAACCCGGGTCAACGGCGTGCAAGGCAAACGCCCTCCCCACTGTGCTATCACTCCAGCCCCACCCCCCCATTGGAGTTTTTAAAGAGGATTCCTCTGTCCCTTTAAAGCGTATGCCTTGTATCTAGGATGGGATTTATTTTTATTTTTTTACAGTAATTTTTTTTTAATTTTTATTAGTGAGACACCATGAGGTATAGTTGTAGATTTACAAATTTTGTGCTTGGGTTTCAATTTACTTATTTATTTATTTTTTATTTTTTGCTTTCTGGGTCACACCCGGCGATGCTCAGGGGTTCCTCCTGGCTCATGCACTCAGGAGTTACTCCAGGCGGTGCTCAGGGGACCATATGGGATGCTGGGCATTGAACCCGAGTCGGCCGCATGCAAGGCAAACGCCCTACCCGCTATGCTATCACTCCAGCCCCTCAATTTATTTTTTTAACTTTTTAAATTTTTAATTCATTCTTTTAACCCTCTTTCAGCTGAAATGCTTAAGCATTACTCCTTAATGCAATCATTGCTCTGGTTGCTTGGTATTCAATCACTGACTTGTGATTTGCTCTGCTTTCTGCTCTTCCCTTCAGACCTTTTACATATACAAGCTCTTTGTGCTTTAAAATCACTTTAAAATCCAGTTGTAAAATCCAGTTGTAACTTTACAATTCAGTGGTAACTTTCTTACTGGTTTTCTATGCTTCCACGTTATTTAGTGATTGTTCTGGAGATTTCCCTACCGCTTCAGGGTCCAGATGCAGCTTTATCTGCAAATATGAACTTGAAATCTCAGTGTGAACTATATTGATCCTGGAGCTACATAGACTCAGCACATGCCCATCTCTTCCTTTTATGTATACAAATATGTAGCACTGTAACACTGTCACTGTCCTCCCGTTGTTCATCGATTTGCTCCAGCGGGCCCAGTAACGTCTCCATTGTGAGACTTGTTGTTACTGTG
>JAOXYA010145185.1:0-10029 GCA_028565675.1 Sorex palustris | reverse complement strand
CCTCTCCTCTCCTCTCCTCTCCTCTCCTCTCCTCTCCTCTCCTCTCCTCCCTTCTCTGCTCTTCCCCTCTCTCTCCTCCTCTCTCCCCTGTCTCTCCCTTCTCCTCTCCCCCTCTCTCCTATCTTTCTCCCTCTCCCTCCCCATCCTCCCTCCATCCCGCTTCCTCTCCCCACGAGATGCCACCCGCCCTTCTCTCCTCCACAGCCGAGGGGACAGAGGGGACATTGGGCAGGGCCACAGACTCAGAGATGGGCCCGGTACGGGGAGCCCAGCCGGCGGCTTCTCTCCAGCTGGGAGAGCAGGACGGTCTCCCGAGAAGCAGGACCTGGTGCTCGAGACACAGATGGACACACAGACAGACGGACGGGACAGACAGACAGACGTGTGTGTGGAAGCTGTGGTGGACGTCCCACCCTCCACACTTGTTTCTCCTCCCTGGCCTGTCCTGGGTGTGTGATGGCATGCATGGGCCTGTAGCCGATGTCCCCGGCACCAGCTGGACCCAAGTCAGCGTGGAGGCCAGCAGCAAGCTCTGCCCCGACTCGGCAGGGGCAGAGTTTAGGGCCGGAGAAACCCTGATTTGCTTTCCAGATGCCGGGCAGGAGCTCTGGGCTAGTCGCTGAGAATTTTTGTGTTTCTTTGAGGAGGCCACACCTGACTGTGCTCAGGGCTGACTCCCAGCTCTGTGCTCAGGGATGATTCCTGGCTCTGCTCAGGGCTGACTCCTGGCTCTGTGCTCAGGGCTGACTCCCGGCTTCATGCTCAGGGCTCACTCCTGGTGGTGCTGCTCAGGTTGGACCCTCTGAGGTGTCGTGGATCAAGCCCAGGTCAACCACCCGCCAGGCCAGTGCCCTCCCTGCTTTAGTGTCTGTCCAGCCCCTTACCGAGCACTCTTCGCCTCATGCCTCAGTTTCCTTCCCTTCCTTCAACCAGCCTCGGGTGGGGGTGGGGTCCGGCTGTCCTGCAGAGCGGGTTCTCCCCCTAGGGAGGGTGGAGGGGAGACAAGGGTCACCTCCGAGTGAGGAAGGAGCTGGAAGGCAGTGTCCCCCAGGAGAGGAGACAGGGCGGGTGGGGGGTCCCTGGAGGGCCATGGGGGTCTTCTAGAAGCAATGGCTTTTCTCTTGAGAACACCAGGTTGCTGATGTCACTGTCACTGTCACTGTCCTCCCGTTGTTCATCGATTTGCTCTTGCGGGCCCAGTAACGCCTCCATCATGAGACTTGTTGTTACTGTGTCTGGCATATCGAATATGTCACGGGGAGCTTGCCAGGCTCTGCCTTGCGGGCAAGATACTCTCGGTAGCTTGCTGGGCTCTCCGAGAGGGGCGGAGGAATCGAACTCGGGTCGGCCAGGCCGGCTGCATGTAAGGCAAATGCCCTTCCTGCTGTGCTATCGCTCCAGCCCATAGGTTGCTGATGGGGACTCTTTTATTTCCCCCCTTTTTGTTTGTTTTTTGGGCCACACCAGGTGATGCTCAAGGGTTCCTCCTGGCCCTGCACTCAGAATTCCCTCACTCCTGGCAGTGCTCGGGGTACCCTGTGGGATGCCGAGGATCGAACCCGGGTCAGCCACGTGCAAGGCCAGCACCCTCCCCGCTGGACTCTCGCTCCGACCCCAGCTGATGGGGACTCTTAGGGCAGGTGGCAACGGTGCAGGACTCGAACTGAAGCAAAGGGGCCTTCGGTGCAGTCAGAGAGGGGAGTCATGGGGAAGGGGCCGGGAGCGGATGTGGTAGAGTTGGGGACCCTGGGGCAGCCCGGGAATTCGGGGCTCAGTCGGAGGGACCCAGGCTGGGCTGGTCCGTAACTTGTGGTGCGACCTTGAACACACTGTGTGTTCCCTCGGGCTGCGGGCTTGTTGCTTAGAGCTGCTCATCCGGGCACCTTTGTGTTAAGATCTGTGCAGTGACATTCCCTCCCCCGGCCCCCACCGTGATCCTTCAGGGGGCCTGGCAGGGGCCGGCCGGCTGCCTCCCCGTCCTTCTGCTGGGCCTTCCTCCGTATCCCCCTGCTGAGCACTTGATTCCGGAGCTGCCGGAGCCCTGCCCCAGCCTCTCCCCAGCTGTGCCTCACCAGCTAGAACAATGACATCATTGAGGGGTGCAGTCGGGCCTGGCCGTCCCCGGCAGCCCGGAGGAGCAGCGGGGCTTCCTGACTTCTGCACTTGGGGCTCATTCACAGCCCCCCCATCCTCAGGCTCCCATGGGTGCCCCCACCCCCCACCCCTGCCCCTCCTCCCTACGCTTTCTTTTCCTCCCCCACCAAAAGGCCTGCAGAAAGCTGGCAAGCTCCACGTTCGCTCCTCTTGCATCAGTCTCCCCAGAGAAAGTTCCAGATGGGCCAAGGGGCCATAATGGCTGCATTATATCAGGCCCCGGCCCCTTTTCCAAGCCCCCCCTTCTGGGGACAGGAAGGGCAAGCAGGGCCAAGAGGGAGTCCTTGGGAGGGAGGCCGGGCGCGGGAAGACGTCAGGCCCTCGCTCTGGGAGGCCGCTGCCTCCTGGCTTCCTGACGTCCATTGGGACGCAGGAGAGGCAAGTGGAGGACACGCAGCTGTCACCGGGTTGGGCCGCGCAAGAAGCCCGAGGGACCACACGGTGCGTTCAAGGTCGCACCACAAACTATGGACCAACCCAGCCTGGGTTCCTCCGTCCCCCCCGCATCTGTCCCTCACACGTCCCAAGGTGCACACGTGGAGGCCTTCATAACACACTTGTGCACACACACGGCCCTGCAGCCTCAGCATAACACACACACACACACACACACGAACACTCAGTAAGAGTCTCCCCCATGACACGGACACACACACAGTCTTTCCCACGACACTCATGCACACGTGCACACATGCAACAATCTCCCCCATGACACGCTTGTGCACACAGATGCAGTCTCCCCCCCATGACACACTCATGCACACAGTCTCACCCACGACACACTCGTGCACACACATGCACACGCAGTCTCACCTTTAACACATTTGTGCACACACGCACACGCAGTCTCACCCATGACACTCATGCACACACAAAAGCACATGCAGTCTCACCCTGAACACACTTGTGCACACATACAGTCTCACCCACCACACACATGCACACATGCACACGTAGTCTCACTCTTGACACATTTGTGCACATGCAGTCTCAACCGTGACACACTCATGTACACACATGCAGTCTCACCCTTGACATATTTGTACACATACGTGCACACTCAGTATCACCCTCAACACATTTGTGCACACAGTCACCCATGACACACTCATGTACACAAGCACAGTCTCACCCACGACACACTCATGTACGCATATGCACACGCAATCTCACCCACGACACACTCTTGCCCACGCGTACATGCATGTACAGTCTCCTCCATGACACTCACGTACACACCTGCACACACATGAACACGCAGCCTCCACCATGACACACTCTTGCACACATGCAATCATTCCCCCAAACTCAGTGCGCCCACCCCCTCCTCCAGAGCACACCCTGCTCCCCCTCCCTGGCACCCCTCCCCCATACCACTCCCACCACACCTGGTGATGTCTTCGATTTTCTCAGAAGCCACCCAAGCGCCCCTTGTCCCCAGACCCTTCTTGCTCAATCCCGGCAAATGCCCGGGGGTCTCAGCTGACAGCAGGTCCTCAAGTTCTTCCTGGGTGCTCCCTGCTGCCTCGGCGGCCCCTCTGGATTCTAGGAGACCAGCCTATCTGCTTGAGGCATGTTGCTGGTGTGTAGAGGCCGCCGTGAGGGGGCCCAGAGAGGGTCCGGCAGAGCCCGCCCAGACATCCTCTGGTTCTCTTTCACCTCCCAGGAGCCGGGTGCAGGCCGGGAGCAGAGTCTCGGGGGGCCGGGAGGAACCAGGACGGGAAGGGTGGTGGGCCCAAAGCAGGCTGGTCCAGCGCATTCTTGGGAAGGTTCCTCCCAAACCGAGAAAGCCCGCGGGCACCACAGCCCCGACAGGCCCACTTGGCACCATGGTGCCCTGGCCCTGGAGAGAGTGATCAAGGGTCCTGGGGTCAGCAGCGCATGAGTCCCTGCCATGGAAAGCGACCCTTCTTCGTCCCTCCTTCCTTGACCTCTCTCTGCCCTCACATACCAGCCCGCCTCTGCCCCTGTCCCTCATTTGCCTCCGGGGCCAGCCAAGCTCCTGGCACGCTGGCGGCTCGGCCTCCATTCCTTCGGAGCCAGAAGTGCAGCACGCCCCAGCTGGGCAGAGACTCTCAAGCTGGCCTGAGCCTCCTCCCCCCGCCTCTTCCCCCTCATCCTCGAAAACCGGAAGGAACCTTCCGCTGCGTGGGTTATTTTGCCCCAGATATGGACAAGGGCGGGCCAGCAGGCTGGGGTGACAGACAGTGGTGGCGGGGGTTCCTGAAACTGCCCGCTCTGCTTGGTGTGGGGCAGGGCCGGGGGTGGGGAGAGCTGGTTCTTTTTTTTTTTTTTTTTTTTTCTCTTTGGGTCACACCCAGCAATGCTCAGGGATTCCTCCTGGCTCATGCACTCAGGAATCACTCCTGGCGGTGCTCGGGGGACCCTATGGGATGCTGGGACTCGAACCCAGGTAGGCCGCATGTAAGGCAAACACCCTCCCCGCTGTGCTCCAGCCCCGGGAAGGCCGCTTCTTGCTCATGTGCTGAGCCAGCACTGAACCCCACCCCCCCCACCCCCCTCTCCGCGCCTGCTGTCGGGGAGGAGATGAGAACAAGATGTGTCCAGGGTGGGGCCCACACAGCCTTTCTCTGTAGGCACTGGTCCCAACCTGTAGCCAGGTGGGTGGAGCCGCTGGCCTGGGGCACAGTGGGAGTACTGGACAGCAGAGTGTGGGGGTCTTATGGGAAAGTGCAGACCACTCCTCTCTGCTTCTAGAAGGACAGACCCTCCTGGCTGTCCATTCTGGGGATGAGGGGGCTGTTTCCAGAGCCCTACAGTGCTCGGTGCTCTCCCGTACGTGCCTTGCGGGCTTTGTGAAACCCCGTCGTTCATCTATGCCATGGAGTCACATCCCTAAACCGTCACCTCCTTCCAGCTACTTCCAGTGACATTTCACATATCCCCAAGGCCACCAGCTGGGGGATGGAGTGTGTGTGTGTGTGTGTGTGTGTGTGTGTGTGTGTGTGTGCACACCCATGGCTATGTGTGTCCCGGGCATCTTGGTTAGCGATGCCCCCTACCTCTATCTCTTGCCCTCTGACTGCCTTGTCTGCAGCCACCACGGCGTGACCCCCACCCCCAAACCCCACCTTCAGCACCAGCTCCTCCCCCTGACCCCTCCACCCCCACCCCCCGTTCTCCTTTCATTTCTCGACTCACCCCGCACCCGGGCCTCCTATTTCTTGTGCCCAGAGGTGGTGTTTGTTTGGAGCATGTCCTCCAGGTGTGGGGCGCCCCCACCCCCGAGACAAACTTCCACCCCTTTTCTGCAGGTACCTCTTCCCCGAAGCCTACACGGAGACACGCTACACGGCCCCCGGCCGCCCGACCCACCAAAAGCTGAAACCGGAGGTACGTGGGGTCCCACCATCCTGCGGGCCGCATCCCCGGGAAGACTGGGAGAAACCTCACTGTGGGTTGGCTTTTCCCTGAGAGCCCCTCGTGGCGGGCTAGGGAGAGGGTCCCCCCTTCTGCTCAAGGCTGTGACACCCCATGAACACCAGCACGGGCTGGGGACGGATCGTCTTTCTGGCCCTGGTCGCTGAGCGTCAGTAAACCGGTGAGACTGAGAACTATTAGTGCGAAAGAAGCAAGGACCCCCTGGTGGCCCCGCCAGTACCACTTCCCCTGTGGAGGTTCGGGGGTCCCTTTCCCAGGAGATGACGGGTCAGGGCCTGTGGCTGTCCCGTAAGGTGGCCTGGGATGGGTGGCTGCACTCAGGGCTGACGTGCTTATGTTTGCGCTGACTGGTGTTTGCACAAAACTTCTCTTGGGAGATAAATCCTCATCTGCAGGACCCGCTTCCGGGGCCGGGGCAGGGAAGGGTCCCTGTTGGAATGTGCAGGCCGAGATTGAAGCCACTTCAGGCTTTTTGTTGTTGTTGATTTTGGGGGGTCACACCCGGCGATGTTCAGGGCTGACTCCTGGCTCTGCAGTCAGGGATCACTCCTGGTAGTGCTCAGGGGACCCTATGGGATGCTGGGAATCGAACCCGGTTCAGTCACATGTGGGGCCAGCACTCTCCCTGCTGTGCTATCACTCCGGCCCACATTTCTCTCTCTCTCTTTTTTTTTTTTGGCTTTTTGGGTCACACCTGGTGATGCTCAGGAGTTGCTCCTGGCTCTGCACTCGGGAATCACTTCTGTGGTGCTCAGGGGATCCTATGCGATGCTGGGAATCGAACCCCGGTTGCCTGCATGCAAGGCAAATGCCCTCTCCATTGTGCTATCTCTCCTGCCCTTGGTGAGGGCACCCGCCTGGCCGGGTGAAGGAGTGTTTTGTGTGGGTGACTGGCAGCACCCCGACTTCTCGTTGCTTCGTGCTCATCCCCCGGGGGTGATTCTTCCCCGCCCCCCCCGATCCCCATGGAGCTGGCCTTCCTGGAGCCATCTTGGGCACTCCCTGCTCAAACCACCTCCTCCATCTCTACACGGGACAGGCATGTCCCCAGGGCGACCCCTGACCTGGCACAGAGGCATGTCCCGGGCATTTGCACCCCTCCTCTTCCTCTCCTCGGTGCTCAAGAATGGGGCTCAGTCCGCCAGTGTGCCATGACCTCATGCGTCCAGCTGTGCCCCCCCCACTCCTCGCCCCGGGGTCCCCCTCGGCCTGAGAGGCCAGGAAGGAATGCGATGACCTCAGGAGGGCCTGTCTCCAGCTTTGTGCTCTGGCCATCGTCGTCGGCAGAGAGGGCCAAGGGCCGTCAGGCCCCTCTGACCCCTAACGACCCCTGACTCCTCCCTCCTGGGGTTCTCATGGGCCAGAGCTGAGGTCTCCTCACCCCACCCCCTCCCAGCCCCCCCGGACCCCCCCCACAGGCTTGTTCCTCTGGCAGCCGAAAGGGGCCTTGGCGGCCTTGGGGAGCAGAGTTCTGGGAACTTCGGGCTTCGGGGAGCGGCCCTCAATCAAGGGCGGGTCACCGGGGATGGATCGAAGTTGGGGTCCAAGAGTGACGAGATCTGGGTGTGAAGCCAGGGCCGCGGTCTTGGCTGGCCTGCGCCCCGTGACCTGACACCACCCCCAGCTCACGCCCGGCCAGGCAGCCAAGGAGCCAGTGATCCCGCGGAGGCTGGGATCCGGGTGCCCAGGGGGTGTCCAGCTCAGCGGCGCCCAGCTGGGAGGAGGAGGAGAGGCAGGACCCGGGACCCAGGTAGTCAGATCCCGACTGTCAGTCTTCTGCCCCCTAGACCCTGGGGCAGGGGAGTCTGCAATGGCCCAGCCCAGTTCCTCTCATGCCCCTTTGCAGCTGGGGGTAGCTACCCGTGTCCTGTCCCGGCCTTCTCCAGGACTCCTGGGCTACGAGCTGTGAGAAGACACCCCTTACCGGTCCCCAAGGTGGGACCTGGACTTGGGACTCCTGCAGAGGGCTGGGATTGGGGAGACCTAAGCGTGTCCCGTTTCCAGGCTTCCTGACAGGGTGATTCCAACGGAGCCCCGGGGAGATCCACACATGTGTGGACCAGGCACCCGGGAGGGAGTCCAGGCCCCAGGTTGACACTAGAATCCCAGCTGGAAGGAGTGTGTGCATACACACACACACACACACACACACACACACTCACTCATACACACATATATACTCACACAGTCCCGGGAGCCTGCCCTCAGGCCCGGCAGTGTCAGGGCCCAGAAGGGGCGGGCTGAAGCGGATCGGGGAGACCCTGGTCCCTGGCAAAGCCCAGCCTGGTGCGGGCACGGGGGCTGCGGTCAGTGCTCCCCGACGTGGCGGTCGTGGCGAGGGTGGGTGGTGGGGGGCGGCCATGGGCTGTGGGGGAGTCGGGCTCTGGTTCCAGAGGCCGCCATGGCCAAGGAGGATGGCGGGACTGTCTCAGCAGCCCCACCAGGCAAGCCCCCTCCCTGGTCTAGGCTGGTGGGAGCCCCGGGCAGGCCCTGCTGGGGGGTCCCTCATTTAACCTCCGCCCTCCACCCCCACCTGCCCCCGAGCTGTGCTCTGTGTGTCTGTCTGCCCCTTCCAGCGGGCCCCCAGCATGGTCACATCTGCAGAGACCTTGTTCCAAATAAGGCCACACTCTCATTCCTGGGGGGACACGTGAAGTGTGTGTGTGTGCGCGTGCATGTGCATGCATGTGTGTATGCATGCACGTGTGTATATGTGTGTGCATGTGTGTATGCACACATATATGTGACCGTGTGCATGTGTACACGTACATGTACTATGTTCATTTGTGTGTGTACTCACACATGGGCATGTGTGTGCACGTGTGCGCGCGCACGTGTGCATGCATGTGCGCATGTGTGCGTGCGTGCATTTGTGTGCGTGCATGTATGTATATGTGTACATGTGCACGCGTGTATATATGTGTGTGCGTGTGTGTGTGTGCATGTGTATGTGTATGCAAAGGGAGAAGGGGTCACAGAGGTGACTGAGGTGCAGGCAGGCTCTGGATCCACGAACCATGCATGAGGCCAGCCCCAGCCTCTGGTTGTCACTCTGGGTCTCTCATGCCAGCGGGAGTGCAGAGTGGTGGGTGGCACCAGACCCTCATGGGCCGGCATCGCAGCCTTTCACCTCTCCGGAACAAACGCCCGCTCTCTCCCCGCAGGACCACTGCTTCTATCATGGCACGGTGAGGAACATGGCTGTGTCCAGCGTGGCTCTCAGCACCTGCCAGGGGATAAGGTAAGAGGCCCGGTGGGTGGGCAGGCAGGGCTGGAGGGGTGGGGATGAGGTTTGGTACCACATGTGCATGCGCACACGCACACACACACACACACACACACACACACACACACACCCTGGAATACACCGGCGGGCAGCCAAGGATGAGGTGTGGGGACGAGACCTGGTACCACACACACACACACACACACACACACACACACACACACACACCTGCCCCGGGATGCACCGGTGGGCAGGCAGGGATGAGGTTTGGGGACGAGACTTGGTACCGCACACACACACACACACACACACACACACCTGCCCCGGGATGCACCGGCAGGCAGGCAGGGATGAGGTTTAGGGACAAGACTTGGTACCGTACACACACACACACACCCCTGCCCCGGGACGCACCAGTCCTGCCCCTGCAGGGGCTGTGTCTGCCCTTCCCGGGCCAGTGACCCCAACTGAGCGAGAGAACGGCAGCTCTGGGAGAGCGATTGTTTAGATATGCCCCACTGAGGCCAGGGCAGGCAGGGAAGATCCTCCCCCCCTTCTGGGGGCTGTGAGGCCCACCTGGCTCTCTGAGGGTCGTTCCTGCCAGGATGGGCCAGTGGCGCCTTCCCCAGTCCCATCAGCCGTGGGGAGCTGGCGCTGCAGCTGCTCGCTCTCCCCCACCCTCCTGGCGGGCTCCGGACCAGATCCGCACATCTGTTTCTCAGCGGTGGGGCGTGGTGTCATCTGGGTCAGACCGACTTGGGCAGGAAACGAGCTGTGGCCGGGAGGCCATGTCACGGGGTCCCGGGACCCCCCTCTCCAGTGGCCTTGCTCTGAAGCCAGCTGGCCCACGGGCCGTGTGGCCGGGCCAGGCCCCGGGCCCCCATGGTTCTGCGAGTAAACAGCGCCTGGCCCCAGATGCAGCCCCAGCAAAGCGAGGGGAACTTGCCGCCCCCTCCGTCCCTTATTTCCTTCTGTTGTCGTTGTCCTCGGGTCCCCACAGATGAGCAGGGTGGCTGAGCCCAGTTTGCCAGCCTGAACCCCCCCCCCACACACACACACACACGTACACACACATGCACTTCTCCACCCTTCTAGCCATTCCGCACCGTCAGAAATTCAGGTATGGGGCTGGAGTGATAACACAGTGGGTAGGGCATTTGCCTTGCACACGCCGACCCGGGTTCGATTCCCAGCATCCCATAGGGTCCCCTGAGCACCACCAGGAGTAATTCCTGAGTGCAGAGCCA
>JAOXYA010145171.1:0-10030 GCA_028565675.1 Sorex palustris | reverse complement strand
ATTCACACCTCTGTTCTGCAGTGTGGTTTGGGGAGTGGTTCTTGGCAGTCTTGTCCAAACAAAACATGTTCTCCAGCTCTAGAATCCAATGATCCTATGAACCATATACACACTCTAATAAAAGTGTCAGTGTTAAAGAAGTGAAGGTGGTGTCTGTTTGCAACTAAGAATCCTAATATTCAGGGTATCTTCTCCCTCAGCCCTGAGCTCTGATCCCTAGTCCCCAATTCCTTTCATCCACAATCTATGAGACTATGACATTTAGAAGAAGGTCTCCCACTGCTCTTCTTTAGCAATTCATTTCTTCCTCTTTTATCCCCACTGAGCACTCTAATGCTGGAGAGGAGAAAAAATATTGTGATTTCTCTATTTTATCCAGAGAACTTTAGACTGCATCTGGAAACCTCTGGAGAGCCCAGTTAGCTTTATGGGGGTTTCCTACCCATTGAGACATTTCCACCAAAGATAAAGACATAGGGACTGGACAGATTTCACATCAGGCAAGCCACGTGTCTTGCATTAGAATACTTTGGCCATTTCTCTAGTTTGATCCCCAGCACTCCTGAGCAGAGCCAGGAATAGGCCATGAGCACTTCCAGGGTAACATAAAAACATAAATCCCCCAATAAACCATTCATTAAAAACTATTTTCTGCATCCACATTCTGCAAAGATTTTTTTGAAGAGTCCTACTGGAGAGTATCACGCTAAGTAAAATGAGTTAGAAAAGGAGGGACAGACATAGAAGTACTGCACTCATTTGTGGAGTATAAAATAACATAACATGAGACTGACACCCAAGGGCAGTAGACACAAGGGCCAGGAAGGTTGTTCCATAGTTGGAAGCCCACCTCATGAGCAGGGGGAGAAGGCAGCTGAAATAGAGAAGGGATCACTAAGGAAATGATGGTTGGAGGGATCAGTCAGGATAGGAGATGTGTGGTGAAAGCAGATAAAGTACCAAGGATGATAACCTTTCAGCATCTGTATTACAAACCAGAATGCCCAAAAGGGGGGAGAGAGGTATAGGTGAAATTGTCTGCCATGGAGGCAGGGGAAGGATGGGAAAGGAGGGGTATACTGGGGAGACTGGTGGTGGGGAATGTGCATTGGTGGAGGAGTGGGTGTTTGATCATCGTATGACTGTAGGTCAAATATGAAAGCTTGCAACTGTATCTCACGGTGCTCTAATTTGAAAGAAAGAAAAGAAAGAAGAGAGAGGAAGGAAGAAAGGAAGGAAGGAAGGAAGGAAGGAAGGAAGGAAGGAAGGAAGGAAGGGAGAGAGAAAGAAAGAAAGAAAATCCTACCACTAAATATTTTTAAGCCACTGACCCAATGACTAAATCCTACACTAAAAGTGAGTGTGGTCCTCACACTCACACTCTAAGTGAACCACTCAGACATGATTACAAAATGACTGTGAAGCCAGTCTCTTGCCCTATCAAGGAATGAATTACACCTACCCTTGGGCATTGGTTCCTTCCATCTATTTGATTATCTACAATGAGCCCATGCCAGGCACAGTGCCTGGGGTACAAAGGTAAATTGCATAGTTTCTTATCTCAACTGCCAGGCTTACATATTTTTTAAAATCTTTTTATAAAACTTAATAAAAGATTCTCTTTCCTCTAAAACCCATGGAAAGAGCTCTATAGCTGGAATTAGTCACCCTGAGTTCTAGAGAATTTTTTTTTCTTTTCAACCCTCAATTTCTCTTTGGTCTTATGTAGCTAGTAACTCACTCATTACTAGGAGGAGCAAATGAAATCATGGATTTAAAAGCTGTTCTGCTAATATTCTAGCATCACACAAATACAAGACCCTCTGCTTCTTATGATTTGAATCTTTCTCAGAAGCCTTCCAAGTGAGGAACCCCAGTGGGTCAGCTCATCCTGAAGTCACCATCTGTTGGTTCAGATCAAGGACAGAGGTTGGGAGACAATAACTTCATCTCTTCCCTTGATCCTGTGTGACGCCTCAAGCAGACAAGTTGCGTTCTTTGAGCTTGTTTCCTCATTATTGTAACAGGCCACTTTTCCCTCAATCTGGAACTGCTGTGCCAATGAAGGGAAGTTTAATGCATATAACAGGCCTCTTTTCATGCCTGGAACAAGGGAGGTAACCTGACATGCCCTGTTGCAGAGTTGGATCCCACCTGACCTGCAAGCAATCCTCCATTCTACTAAGGTTGCAGTCAAGGATCCAGTGTCTCCACCTTCCATTAGTAATGCTTATTCATCAGTCAGACTTGCCATCCTATAAAGGATGTGTTGTAGGTCTAGCAGTTGCTTTACACATTCAGTTTACTCCACAAACAGGTACTGATTGCCCCTGTGAGTTCAGAGATTTCAGAGAAGGACTGGTCAGTCTTGTTTCTCTGACGAGAGCAATGGAACCATGAGAACACACTGCCTGAGAAAGCTCGCAGAAGACAATTGTTTCCTGAGCCAAATGTTAAGGAACAAAAGGGCATCTCAGGCCCCAGCCTGGTACCATTGCTGCCTCCCTGGCACTAGAAATATCTTGCCAATATCACACTGACCCAAGCAGGAAGTCTTCTCAGCCCAGCAAACCTCAGTTAGGCTCTTCCTGTGCCAAGAACATGAGGCACTGAATGAAATCTGAGTGGTGCACCTGGAGCACAGAGCTGCCAAAGCACAGGCAGAAAGTTCTGTCCCCAGGGCCCTCATGTCTTCCCTATTGTTTACACTGGACACGTTTGAAGATGAATGGGTTTGGCTGGTGGTGGGGGCTGGGCCGCACCATGGAATTATAACCAAAGAGACAGCTGCCCCTGAGCTTAGGGTAAAGGAAAGGCAAGACTAGTTATTTGCTTTGAAACCAGAGGTGGACAAGGGTCAGGTCACCGTCTATCTTGGGAGCTCCCAGCTCTGGTGATATACAGTCCATTCTCTGGGATCAACCTGCTTGTTGTCCTGGACACCAGCAAAAGCTAGAAGATATCATGCTCCCTCCAGAAGGTTCCATCAGACTTCACCCCTGATGCCTTGATCAATTTAATTCTCAGAAAGGCAGCTAAACAAACTTCTAAGTTCAATGATTTAACTCTGGAAATGAACTTCCTCCTTAACCATCACCCAAAACAACACAGACACACACACAAACACACACACACACACTCCTTAAAAACATCATTCTGAAAGTCCACAAAGCTCAGATCATTTCTCTCTTGTGAGCAGTAACCATTTCAATAACCCAAATGTTTTGATTATTAAAAAAAGCCAAGTGCACATATGGCTAAAATGAATACTCTTTGATAATAGATGTCCAATACATCCTAGTTCTATTTAATGATACACAAGTAAGAGCTTAAACCTCTCCCCGGTACATTGGGGTCATGAAATTATTGGGTGTCTCAGAAGCCTATTTCTTAGGAGCATTGAATAGGGCAGGAATGGAGATCTGCACAGATGGTGGGATGGGACAATAGAATGGCAGAATAGGAGATATTAGTATAGACTGAATGCTGCTAAATGCTAAATGACTCTCTTCTCCCTTAGTTCATTGGCTGTCAAATGAGAATAGTTGATACTCGAAAAGGTCATGAAGGTTTCAGATAGCACAAGCTGTGGGAGGTTGTCCCTATTCAGCCAGAAGCACTTCCATGTCTGTATGGAATTTCCTTTGTCACCCAGTGAGTTGTGTCATGTGCTGGGAGGCTGACATTCTTTAGAGGTGTGATTAGCTGGTAAGTGTGAAAGAAGTCATACATTCTGCTGCCTCGTCATCTCTTTTGTCTCTACAAAATGCTCTCAGCAGCCTCCCACCCCCACTCCTGAAGGATTTCTCAGAACTTCATGCTTTTGAACAATGTGGGCTTGGGAGTTTGAAGTAGAACAACAACAACAATAATAACAACAGTAATGATAATTTTGGTTTTCCTTCCCAATCAGGTTATACTAGGTGTTTGCCTGGCTTACATGGGAAAAGCTGTCATTCCGTCAACCTGTTCTCCCATATCCCCAATCATCCCTTCTTAAGTACTGCATTTCAGATTGTATGCTCTAAGCCATATCTTTCCTCTGTTCCCAAATACTGGCCACACTGGGGACTGACTCCTCCTACACAAAGTCTTTCACCTAAGGAAATAAAGAGGCCCCACATGCTATTCTCATTTAAGCCAGGACCCAGAAAATTGAGTCTGTGTAGAAAACCCAGAAAATTTCACAAGAAAAATGTTAAAACTTCACATCTTAAAGAAGACTCACAAAGGTGGGCTTGAATAGGACTTTTAAAATGAAGGAGCCAAGTTGGTAGAAAAAGACATGAAAAGATATTACTAGTATTCAAGGACTTGTATATATCTGATTAATAAGGGGGAGAAGAAGAATGGAAAACTGTGGGAAACATGAGTTTCTGAGAGCCCAGCATTGAACATGTTCTTTTCACACATGTTACTTCCATTACTTTTCAATATTAATTCATTTCAATCAGCCATGTTTACAGATACAAAAACCAAAGTTTTGACTATCAAGTAAAGCTTTTGTTACACTGGGGATTATGCTTCCAAAAGCACTATTACAAATCAAGGAGTCAGGATTCCAGAAACTCACAGAGCCATTGTCTCTTCTCAAGGGTTTTTGGGGTGAACATATGTTGGCAGAAAGGAGGCAACTGTCCTCATATCTTGCACACTAGTGACCTTGGTTCCCTTCAGATATATCATTGGGCAAGACCACTATTGTTACGTTGCAGACCAAGAAAAGTACAAAAGACAAAACCCTACATAGGGAGCATAAAATGATAAATATTTGAAATCCTCTTTTACTATGAGCATAAAAGCCTTTGAAGAAAATGAAGCAACAATTAGTAGCACTGTTCCTAAATTCTTTGTGTCACCCTTAGGGTTATAGTTCTGAGATGATCCCATTCTAATGTGATACTTTATTTGCAATGACAAATCTAAAATCAGACCACAGTAATTATTCCAACCTATTCATGATCTGAAACATGGATCAGAGTGGAATCTAGTAGAAAAGATCAAGCACACTGTTTCTAGGGTCCTTAATCATTCACATAGGTAATAATGTACTGCTAGCTAGGAACAGCACCAGTCCAAGTGCTGGTGAAAGACAAGGCCCAAACACTAGCATAATGCGGGATCCCTATCAGAAATAGTTATTCTTTACCCTCAAAATTTTTCAAACTCAGTCAAAACTGTTTTTGTACTTAAGTTTTTTAGATAAAGGAGACTAGTGGGTTAAAAATATTCTGGTGATGAAACAAGGAAATGCTCAGCTGATCTCTGCAAAACCCAGACACAGTTTTCTCTGTATACAAATGAACACGGAAGCCCAGATGAAACAAAGATGGCCCTGTAATCCAATCCTATCCATGCAAATAATACGTGTGCATAGGGCAGTGTGCCCTAGACCGAAACCTTTTTTTCATGGGAGTTGGGTCATGCCTTAGCCTTTGACCAGTTTAGCAGTAGGTCAGCAGCCTCTCAAGACCCAGGAGAAGACAGCTACTTAGAAAGAACTTTGCTAATACACAGTCAAAATTAAGTGTGTTTTTTATAGGATAGGAAATCAAGAACGTAGTACTGGGTCAGACTATTTGCTTTCAAATTGTAGTTACATAACTTGATGGACATGAGTTTCCAGACAAATCATGGAAGCACTCTATCCTTCTGTTTTTTTCCTATCTTTAAATGGGAGAGAGGAAGAACCAACACCACCAGTACTAATTATTCCAAAGAAATATGGTGAGTTTCTAAAGACAAAATAAATTTGAAACTTTGCTATAAGACATTGTCATTACTAGTGCCAGAGTAGTAGTCAGGAATGCATTTAAGAAACTCCAGGACTGGGGTTAAAGTGATAGCACAGCGGGAAGGACATTTGCCTTGCACGCGGCCGACCCAGGTTCGATTCCCAGCATCCCATATGGTCCCCTTAGCACCACCAGGAGTATTTCCTGAGTGCATAGCCAGGAGTAACCCCTGAGCATCGCTGGTGTGACCCAAAAAGCAAAAAAAAAGAAAGAAAGAAAGAAAAAAGAAACCCCAGGACAATGTTTGGGATTTTATTTGCCTCTGATCATCAGTCGAGCATTTCTTTGTTTTTTATCACTACCATGGTTTTAACCTACTGGTCTCCTTTATCTCAAAAACTTAAGTACAAAAGAGAGTTCTGACTGAGTTTGAAAAATGTTGAGGGTGAAGAATAACGATTTCTGATAGTTATTTGCCTCACATCATCATGCTCTTTTGCAAAAGCTCCCTGCTGAATAGAAGGCATATCTGACTAACAGGAAATTTTTTGTGATACCCATTAAGAGTCTACCTGTTTGCTTTCGTCTATGGTCGCTGCAGAGTGTTTTATAAATGCCAGCTTTTATTAAGTATGCTGCTAAAATAACACTTAGTGTATGATGTTTCTTCTTTCCCAAACCTAAGAACCTTCAGGAGTCAGGCTTTGGGAGACCATGGACAGAAGCCCAAAGCTATGTTCTATCTCAGGATTCCAAAAACTCACAGAGCCATTGTCTCTTCTCAAGAGTTTTTGGGGTGGACATATGTTGGCAAAATTGAAGCACTGTCCTCAGTTCCTTGCATACTAGTGACTAGTCACCACTTAGAAACAGCTGCTACAAACCCCTTTAGGCTCATGGACATAAGAAGGCATGCCCCCTCAAAGCTTATAGCTTCTATAAGAACACATCTCTGAGACTTTGCAGAACTGCCTGCAGCAACAGTAGGCATTGTATGTTGTGGTTAATAAATCACCCTAGATTCCAAACTGCAAACAGGAGCCCAATTTCCAAAATCCTCATCCAAATGTCAGAACCATGACTTTCTATTAAACAAAGAAGCTTTCAACACCTTTGCCATGGATGCAAGGTCCCTCACAATTTTCTCCTAATGTGGCTTTTCAGCCTCATGTTCAGTTACATTCATATACCAATGTATTTCTATTCATGTTTCTCTCTGTCTCTTTCTATTCACCCATCACCTACACACACACACACACACACACACACACACACACACACACATATGAATTTAAATAAACAGAGAAGGATTAGTCCAAGTTCCAGAGACTGCAGCTTAAATAGTATTTTTATTCAAATATTCTACTCTAAAACTTAATTCAGAACCAAACATTATTGATTAGACATTACACTTAAGTCTTTTAAATGTGGGCCAAAAAAGTATTTGGCAGCATCACCTTCTTATACAGTTACTATTTCATGCTAAGAAAGTCAAATTGGGGGCTGGGGTGCAGAGTGATAGTACAGAGGGTAGGGTGTTTGCCTTGCTTGCAGCCAACCTGGGTTTTATCCCATATGGTTCCCTGAAAACCACCAGGAGTAATTCCTGAGTGCATAGCCAGGAGTAACCCCTGAGCAGCACTGGGTATGACCCAAGAAGTTAAAGAAAGAAAGTCAAAGTCAAATTTTGAGCTTCTTTTTAAAATCACTCTAGCTTGCATGACCTTTGCTGGCCTCCTAATTCTCCAGCACCCAGCACAAAAACTTGTTACCTGTCACTGAGTACCTTTCAAAATGTCTGTGGATACAAAGTAATGAAGGTGAAAAACTTGTCAAGAACTCCACCGGTAGTTCAACAAGAGAAACAGAGAGTTACCCTTGTGGTACAACTGAGTGTGATTAACCTAGATAAGAAGCATGGGCAGGTGTGAAAAAAAATGGATTTGCCATTTTGGATCTATCCCAAATCAATGGCGCCATCTTGAATTTCACTATGAACTTGGTTTTCTTCTCTCTATATAACTTCCAGCTGGCACATTCTGAGACCGTTTCTCCTTTAGTGCATGGATGATAAGACATCTAACCTTTGGCCCAATAACAAAAATAAAGTCTCTGGAGAACCTCCTGCTTCTGCGTAGTTGGTGTGTGTTTTTCTTCTTTTTGGGCCACACCCAGCAATGCTCAGGAATTACTCCTGCCGGTGCTTGAGGGACCATATGGGATGTCGGAAATTAAACTTGGGTTCCTGGTGGTGCCATATGAATTCCTTATGGGATGCTGGGAATCAAACCCGGGTTGGCCTCATGCAAGGCAAATACCCTATCCACTGTACTATTGCTTTGGCCCCATGGTTGATGTTTATATTTCCTCTATTCTAGGTCTTGATTTGAATGAGAACTAGGAGACTTTCACTCCTGCCATCCTTGCCATTTCAAATCATGCAACCTTCATCTTGACTCATTCTTTTGTTGTGGGGAGGAAGACCCCTTGCAGAAGGCCATGCTCATTCTCAGTTCAGGCAACATTCCTATCAATGGACCCTCTTAATGCCTTCTTCTTGTCTACTATGTCAGGCACTTATTTATTGTACTTTAGTCCTACCTTCCTGCTCCTATTCCCCAACCTCAAGAGCATTCTAATGGTTGGACTAAGTTTCATGTTGCCTTAATATGTTCTTGTATGTGCAGTATTTGCTTTCTGTGCACACACTTTTCAATATCTCTAAGTGGCATTAAGTTGTGTATGTTCATTTTGTTGGTGAAGTTGACCAAAGATTCCCCACCTCTAAGCCTCTCAAATCTTCATTGAGAAGGATGTCTACAAGCAGGAAGATTTGTTCCAAAGATGGTCTCCTAATGTGGCAGAACACACAGTATTCATCTTTTCAGCAAAAGAAAGAAAACAGTGGAGAATGGTGATGAAGAATACAAACTCTCCAGCCAAAATGCACTTTAACCTCAATCTTGGTTTTTCCATGCCTACTTTGACTTTGGGCACATTAATCAGTCTCTCAACAAATCTTTATTTCTTCATCTGTAAAATAAGGACAAGAATAAAGGAGGAAGTTGTTATGAGGATTAAATGAAACAGGCTTAGACCAATTGAGACTGGCATAAAATCTAAAGGAACAGCAGCTAAATTATTAATAAAAGCTTCTTGGGGTGCTCACGAATAATGCCAACCCCCACACATATCATGCATGGGACAGAGCCACAAGAAAGACAAAAAGAAAGCTAAGAACCATAAAGACACATGAGAACATGGGAAATTGCACAATTAAAATCTTGTAATCATTGACCTTTTAAGTCTTTGGGAGAAAAGGTTCCAGAGTACAGACAATGACAAGTGACCATACTGGTTGTTTTTTCTATGCAAGTAGATAAAAAAGAAAACTATTCTCCTTCTGTAGCTGTGGATCAACTTTTGCTTTTAAGTGAAAAAAATATTTTGAAGCATGTGTTTTATCTCAACCTCTCTTGTTCCCCTCTACTCCTAAATCTGTCTGAGTCTCACACAAAAGTGAATACTCCCTTGTCTGGTATCAGCTTGGTCAAGAGGGTGATAGCAGAGCAATTTTTATCCAGGGATTTACTATTCCAGGAAGTTCAGAGGGATAGAAAGGCGGGCAGCTCATGGAAGAGCCTTAGAAACCATATTATCCTCCCTGGACTTTACAATAGGAAATGAAGCAAATTAAGCTCCTGGCAAGGGGATATGTTTTTCTGTCACAGGCTCCAGTGAATATGCACAGTCATTCCAATAAAGCCTGTGGTTGAGTGCCGGTATATCTGGCCTTACTTGACATTCATGGACAACCTCCATGAGGACAACAACATAGACACAACAGTGCAAAGGTGATGCCTGACCTTCCCATGGGGGATAGAGGTGGTATGAAGAACCATTCTACAGTGATCACTGGAATCAGAATAGACTTGAGAAGAATGTGATCTAAACTTAGCATGTCACAGTTTTCTAAGCCCCCAAACCCTGTCCTAGTCCCCCAACTGGGTAAGCTCAGAAGGTCATGCCCTAGAGAAACAATCATCTCAGTCACTGACCTTCAGCAATGCAAACTCTACAGCTGACATTGAAAGCAAGGGGATATGGTGCCGCCAGCAAGTCAATCTGTACCTGTGAGGAGAGTACATCAGCAGCCTCATGGCACCTTCAGGTTTCCACATACCCCAAAATTGCCGCTGTGCCTTTGACCAGACCCCAAAAACTTGGGGCAAAGTTTACCAAGAAAGTAAATGACCAAAAGTTAGGTATGTGGGAGACACACCCACAAACCACCT